>JAGQEM010000105.1:0-55153 GCA_019202945.1 Corynespora olivacea
ATAAAGAGGATCTATCTATACACGGGTAGGATAAAAGGATATATATAACCTAAAATAGTTATATATAGTACTCTTAGTCATATAAGAGTAGCTATTATATAACTATATAGACATTAGATATTACCTCATACAGATATATATTATAAATAATTATTATATATAGAACCTTATAATTCACCGTTCTTATACTAATTTTTGTAAGGCCGGAGAAAATAATAGTTTTTCTACCGACGCTAAGAGATCCACCAATTTATGAATATAACAAATCTCACAACTCACCACTGCCCTGGGACTGATCAGAACATGGCGTGTCGCGGCTCGTCTCCTTACTTCTCCGAGAACGAGGAATGAGGACAGCGGGAGGCACAGTCCTACTACGTACACTGCACAACCCCATCGTAATCAGGCCCCCCAAGCACGTTTCCGACGCCCCCGTTCTACACAAGCTAGCCATGACGGCCGCATAGAGAAGAGAGCCAGCGCCCGCGGAACCACCACCCGCCGATTTGCCCCCATACCTACACTTCCAACCGTATACCCTTTTCTGCACCCGAGATGGGGGACACGCCCGAGTCGGGAGTCTCTCCGGCTGACCCGGCCAACGAGAGACCCAACAATGCCTCTCGCGCCCTCTCCCCGCTGCGAAGCAGCCATGGAGTGGATGCCCCCGTGATCATCACCCACACGGCTCCGACGGGCGAGCCCCTCTCCGCCGAGGAATCGGACGGCTTCCCCTTCCACGCGCCGCCGTCTTCCCTCAGACCTGCCGTGCCGCTCGACGACTTCGCGAACGACCAGCAGGCCGCCAATCCGCCTCCCGCCCCCCCGCAGCATGCGTTTGGCGGCCTGTCGCGCAGAGGCACCGCCGAGGGCGAGGAGTCGGATGCTGCCCCCAAAGGACGCCGCAGCGTGCAGTTTGCGCGATCGACCACGTTCGGCACCGACGCCGGCGCCAACCTGCATTCGCGGCAGCAGTCCATGGACACGGACGAGGCCGACGCCAGGGCAAGGGAGCGCGAGCGCCAGGGCACCTCTCTCATGACAAAACTCAAGGCGCTGGCCGCGCCCATGTCTCTCCAGGGGCACGCGCGGAGCCAGAGCGCCTACGCGGGCATCTCGTCCACGCACGAGGGCTCGCCGCGTGGGCCGCTGACGCCGGCTTCCGAGCGCGAGGGCTTCCCCTTCGATGGCATCCACGACAGCGACGCCGATGCGGAGGAAAGCGCGGGTGAAGGCCCGTCGCGACCCGCGCGGAAGAGAAAGAGGAGCCGGCGCTGGTTCGACGACGGTGCTGAAGGCGCCCATACCGCGCCGACGACGCCCAAGAATCCCAACGGCAGCTTCTTCTCGCGGGATTCTCCCAATCTCACCCCCACCGCGACCCAGACGCACCGCCCGACCTTCTTGCGGCGCGGAACCATGAGCGACATCCCCGAGAACCAGCGGCAGGGCGTGTCGGAGGATGAGGGGCGCGACCGGCTGGCCAAGGAGAGCGCGTGGACGAGAGGGCTGCACAGCGCCCGAGGCCTCTCGTACGGCGGGCTGCGACGACACGACCCCAATGCGGAGGAGGGGGACAGGCGGCCGAGCAACCTGCGCCGGCTGACGGCGTTTGGCGGCGGTGGGGAAGCTGGACAGCCATCTCCATGGCGCATGCGCAGCGACCGCACCCAGAGTCTCAGCGCCCAGAAATGGAAGTCCATCAAGAACAGTCTGCGACTGCTGGGGAATCGCGCAAAGGCCGAGCGCCAGGTCGATCAGGCAAAGTCCGCCGAGCTCATGGCCGAGCTTCTGGCCGGCGCACCCGCCGCCTTGTTCCTCGCCAGCATGTTCCAGCGTGATGAGCACGGCCACAAGCGCATCCCCATCCTCCTGGAGCAGCTCAAGGTCACCATCACCGATTCCGAGCACACCGACGGAAAGGAAGGCAGGGAAGGGAAAGATGGCAAGGAGCCGGATCGCCATACCGCGCTGCGCATCGAGTTGGAGTACGGAAGCGGCCTGACCCGCATGAAATGGGTCATTTATCGCTCCGCAAGAGACTTTGCGAATCTTCATCTGAAGTTCAAGCTTCAAGAAAAGCAAAATTCGCTGCTCAACCGGCCTGGGAAAGGCAAGGACTCGAAGAAGGATGCAAAGGACAAGTCCAAAGAGAAGACCGACGAGAAGACCGCCGAGCAGGAAGATCACGCGCCGAAGCTGCCCCGGTTCCCCAAGAGTGTCTTGCCCTACCTCAGAGGTCTGCGAGGCTACGGTATTCTGGATGACGAGGAAGAGGAAGAGGAGAAGGACGAGATCGCTCATGCCAGCCATGGCGAAGACTACGCCAGCGGCACAGATCGTCCAGGCAAGATCGCGCGGCAGAAGTCGTCCTTTTACCTCCGTCGGAGACGCTCCAGCATCAGCGGAACTCAGACTGGCGGCACCATTGGCCAGCTCGCGGTCAGACAAGGCAGTTTTGCCGGAGCCATTGGACAGCCTCTGAGCAGTAAACAAACACACCACGAGCGCCAGCGAAACAAGCTGGAGACGTATCTGAAGGAACTCATCACATGGCTCATCTTTCGACCGGACAGCAACCGGCTGTGCAAGTTCCTCGAGCTGTCAGCCCTGGGTGTCCGTCTGGCTGCCGAAGGTGGCTACCACGGGAAGGAGGGGCTCATGATGATCAAATCGTCCAAAGGTGTGGATGCGAGGAAGAAGTGGGCTCCCATCCCGTTGATGCAACGGCATTGGCCCAAGTGGTTTCTTGTGCGGCACAGCTACATAGTCTGCGTTGATTCGCCCGAGGAGATGAACGTGTACGACGTGTTTTTGGTGGATTCCGACTTCACGATCGAGGACGGGGGTCAGAAATTGACCCAGAAGAAGGCAAGGGATATCGCGAGCGAGGCAAAGGCATCCGCGACCGGCCACCACCAGATGCGACTCGTCAATTCCGAACGCACCTTGAAATTGTTGGCCAAGAACGAAAGGCAGTTGAAGCAATTCGAGGACTCCATCCGCTTCATGGTGCGCAACAGCGACTGGACCAAGACGAATCGCTTCCAGAGTTTTGCCCCCGTTCGCAAGCGCATCTATGCTCAATGGCTTGTCGACGGCCGCGACTACATGTGGAACGTTTCGCGGGCGATCAGCATGGCCAAGGACGTGATTTACATCCACGACTGGTGGCTAAGTCCCGAGCTCTACATGCGTCGGCCACCGGCCATCAGCCAGAAATGGCGACTTGACCGGCTCCTCCAGCGAAAAGCACAGGAAGGCGTCAAGGTCTTTGTGATCATGTACCGCAACGTGAATGCCGCCATCCCCATTGACTCGGAGTACTCCAAATACTCTCTCCTCGACCTCCATCCCAACATTTTCGTCCAACGGTCGCCGAACCAGATTCGTCAAA
Source organism: Corynespora olivacea (assembly GCA_019202945.1). Classification (NCBI taxonomy): domain Eukaryota; kingdom Fungi; phylum Ascomycota; class Dothideomycetes; order Pleosporales; family Corynesporascaceae; genus Corynespora; species Corynespora olivacea. The sequence goes on from JAGQEM010000105.1 coordinate 3,398, forward strand.
ATACCTTCTTCTGGGCTCATCATGAAAAGATTTGCGTCGTCGATCACACCATCGCCTTCTGCGGTGGGGTCGATTTATGCTTTGGGCGTTGGGATACACCCCAGCACACCGTCGTCGATGACAAGCTGACAGGCTTCGAGTTGGACGATAACCCAAAGGATGCCGAGCATTGCCAGCTGTGGCCTGGCAAAGATTACTCGAATCCCAGGGTGCAGGACTTTTTCCAACTCGACAAGCCTTACGAGGAAATGTACAACCGAAGTAAAATTCCGCGTATGCCCTGGCATGATATAGGCATGCAGATCGTCGGGCAGCCCGCTCGGGACTTGACCCGCCATTTTGTCCAGCGGTGGAACTACCTCTTGCGTCAACGAAAGCCGTCTCGACCTACCCCGTTCCTGCTCCCACCGCCCGATTTCGATCCCGCCGACATCGAGGCGCTGGGCCTTGACGGCACATGCGAAGTGCAGATACTTCGCTCGGCTACTTCCTGGTCACTCGGCACGCCCAACAAGACCGAGCACAGCATCATGAACGCCTACGTGCAGGCGATTGCCACATCTGAGCATTTTGTCTACATCGAGAATCAGTTCTACATCAGCAGCTGTGAAGTCATGAATCAAAAGATCGAGAACAAGATCAGTGACGCTCTGGTCGATCGCATCAAACGTGCCCACAAGAATCAAGAAGACTGGAGAGCGTGCATCGTCATCCCGCTCATGCCTGGGTTTCAGAACACGGTTGACCAGCAAGAAGGAAGCAGCGTGCGTTTGATCATGCAATGCCAGTACCGTAGTATATGCCGCGGGGAAACCTCAATCTTTGGACGACTTCGTGCTGCTGCCATCGAGCCCGAAGATTACATTCAATTCTACGCCCTGAGATCGTGGGGGGAGATTGGGCCGGACAAGACTTTGGTCACGGAGCAGCTCTACATTCACGCCAAATGCATGGTGGTCGACGACCGTGTTGCCATCATTGGGTCGGCCAATATCAACGAGCGATCCATGCTTGGCTCGCGCGATTCCGAGGTGGCAGCCATCGTCAGAGACGCCGAGTTGTTGGACTCCTTCATGGCCGGCGAACCGTACAAAGTGGGCAAATTCCCGCACACCCTTCGCATGCGACTGATGCGCGAACATTTGGGTGTCGATGTTGATCACATCCTCGAAGATGAATGGGAAAGCCCACAGGTGGATTCCGATAGTACCGGCTTCCGCACAGAATCGTCTTCGCCTCCTTCACCGACGCAGGACAGGGCTACGGAACAAAAGTTGACTGCGAACCGACACCGCATGGAGGACGAGCTCATCGCACGTGCCGAGGACCTGCACAGCTTCAACCACGACACCGACTGGGCACAAGAGAACAATCCTCATCTCCAGACGAGCAAGAAGACAACGACAGACAGCAGGGTCACGAACAACCACGCACATGAGAAGGACGTGCGCGGAGAGGGCGCTGATCACATGCGTGAGTTTGAGAAGGAGCGTCCGAGCACCGCTCAAGGACGCGATTCAACGATGAACGACAAGGGTCAGGAAGTCCTGATCACCGATGTTGCTTCGGAGGGGCTCACGCCAAAGAAAACCTCTACCAAAACTCGAGGCCGGAGTAACACGACCACTACGAGAACGAGCGGACACAGCAGCGTTCCTGAAGGCTACGCGAGCCTTCCCCCCCTGCGTGTTCCACGTATGGACACTAGGCAACTCGGCCTCACGCATCTGAGTCAATTGCCAGCTTTGCCCGTATGTGACGATACCGATATCGGGGGTCCGCCTCTCCAGCGCACCTTCAGTCACGAGTCTGCCTCTGTTATCAACCCTCTACTCGCCGAGATGCGCCGCCCCGTTGTCACAGACGACTGTATGCGCGACCCTCTGTCCGATGCCTTCTACCTCGATGTTTGGCACGCAGCAGCCGAGAACAACACCAAGCTCTTCCGCCAAGTGTTCCGATGCATGCCGGACAACGAAGTGAAGACGTGGAAGGAGTACAAAGAGTACACCGCCTTCACGGAGCGATTCAATCAATCCCAAGGCGCCGGCAAGTCCTCTGCCCGCAAGCAGCAGGAAACTCCTGGAAAGACAGGCCCCCCGGGCACCGGTACCGCCGACAAACTTTCATCCATCTCCGGCAACACTCTCAAGCAAGTCGAAGCGCTCGGCGAGAAGCTCACCGAGAAAATTTCGAAAGAAACCGACGACGGCAACAAGATGGGCAAAGTGGAGCAATGGGCCATAGACCAAGAGAAGCAACAGCGGCGAGCTCGCGCTTCTTCCCTCCACCTCAACACGCAAGCTACCGTCACCGACGCTCCTGACGAGAGGTCCACCTCGAGAAACGTGGAGGACGCCGTCGTCTCCCCCATGAACCCCTCCGGTCCAACCCACACATTCACCTTCCCTCCACCGCCCCCTATACCCGACTCTCCCCGAACACAAACAACCAGCACGGCCGTCACCGATTTCGCCAGCACCAATGGCACCACCAACAGCAACATGAGTCGCGCCCGCACGGTAACCATCACGGAGCCGAACCGAGAGGGCGTGCCATCTCGCACACACGCTTCAACATTGGGCTCCAAACGTGGACGGAGAAGAGCCACGACTAAGAGTAGTACACGGCAATTCCATGCCACGGACGATAACATGTTGTTGGAGAAGGAGGATGCGAAGAAGTTGATGGAGTTGGTGCAGGGCCATCTTGTAGTTTGGCCGTACGAGTGGCTGGAGGCCGAGGAGAACAATGGTGGGTGGTTGTATACTGTGGATCAGATTGCGCCGTTGGAGATCTAGTACGTTACCCCTCACCCTCTTTCGACTGTGCTCATTTGCTGATCGACTGTTCTTAGCACATGAACAAACTTTGATCAGCGGATGGCTGATGTGAAACGGAGGTACCGGCCCCATGCGTGGCCAGGGTAGAATGCCTTTGGAAAAGTGACGAGCCATTCGGCGAAGTTTTTGGGTGAGTACGCATTGCACTGGCGTCCCTTCGTTGAATTTTCATCATATCATTTATTTCTGTGCTTTGTGCACGGGGCAGTCTGGGAAAGTCCTTGTATCATCATCGTCGTGGGGGTGGGGTCACACCTGGACAGTAGAATGCCATTTTTTTTGCATAGCCGGGAGCTGGGGAAGCTGGTCTATCTTGTGTAGAATAGAGCATGTCTGGGTTTAGTCGGCTGGCCAGCTGTCATCTTATCTGCACCACATAGATACTAGCTGCTCCGGCCTCCACGGAAGCACGAGCGCGACCCAGGAGTCGAATTCGTCATGAACCGTGGTTCATACAACAACCGATGCCGAGGCCTCCTGCTCTGACGCGCATCTACCCAAAGTGATGTGCATACCTGCAAGCTTCGTATATCTACCGGTACACCAACGGCTGTCTGTCGTGCTTCCAAAATCTACCCAATCTCCACGGAAAAAAACAAAACAAAACAGCACCTCGTCTCAGGGGAAATACTCGAAGCGAATACACTATTGGCAGGTTTATTGAGCCCACTCCGCCGGCGCCCAAGTCTAAACTTTGTTTACGCGAAGCGTTCGCCGGTATAGTGTACGCCAATCACCGTGACATCAGCATCGGAACCGATCGATCACCACGGCTCGCTGCCCTGGGATCTCGACATGCGCTTCGTCGACAGGGAAGCGCGTTGTCCCCGTACACACTAGGTGGGCCGAACTACCCATAGCGACATGCTGGCGGGATCGGCGGTGGTTCCGCGTCCACAGGACGCCGTGCGTCGCCGTGTTCGATGACGCCCTGAAGGGGTGGGTGGACGATTGGGATGTACATGGCCTGCCTTGGACTTTTCCTGTCTCGTCTTGTCCAAGGCTCCTACAACCACCCGAACCGCGGTTGAGGTACGTTCATTATTGCTCTGTTTGTGCTTCTCGTCACATCACACTCCCTCCCGGTCCAACGTTGTGTGCGGCCGCCTCATTGTAGCTGCTGCTGCCGCTGCAAGTCATTTTAGAAGATCGAGGCGCCATGGCGAGGTTTCTGGGTCTGAAGGGTGCCAAGTTGGGGAGTGTCATCAGTGCCGTCTGCGGACTGTGCTTCCTGTAAGTCATCCACGCAAGGAGCCGAGAGGAAGAAGAAGAAGAAGAAGAAGAAGAAGAAGAAGAAGGGCTGACGCGGTGGTGATGTGCAGATGTTTTGGCTATGCGCAGGGTGTCATGGGCGGTCTTTTGACCGTGCCTGCTTTCCTGGAGAGGTTCCCCCAGGTCGATACCATCAACCACGGGACCGCGCGGAATGCGCTGGTTCAAGGTAGGCTCGACGTTGTATACCTTGGGACTCGCTCCGTCACTGACCATGTGTATTATGTGCAGGTGCGGTGGTGGGAACGTGGAACTTGGGCTGCTTCGTATCCGCCATACTGACCATCTTCGTTGGCGATTTTCTGGGCAGAAGGAAGACGCTCCTGCTGGGTCTTACCTTTTGGGTGATTGGGGAAATCATCCAGTGTTCGAGTTACAGCTTCGGGCAGTTCATCGCCGGTCGTTTCATTGCCGGTTTCGGTGAGCTCTCCTTTCTCTCCCTTTTACCATCGTTATCCCCTCGATTGATTGCCCGATCTGGAGAGACCAAAAAAGCTGATCCGGTTCGTCCGATTGCAGGAAATGGATTCACCACCGCTACTGTGCCGGCTTATCAGGCTGAATGCGTCAAGTCCCACCGCAAAGGTACAATCCTCATGATCTCTGCCGGCGCCTTTGTAGCCCTCGGTCTCGCGCTTTCGTACTGGCTCGTCTTCGCCTTCGCATACCTCTCCAACGCATCGGCCGCCTGGCGCACCCCCATCGCCTTCCAAATCGTCTTCGCGCTCGTGGCCTTCGCCGTCCTGATCTTCCTCCCCGAGTCTCCGCGTTGGCTCATTCTCACGGGCCGCGAGCAAGAAGCCTTGGAGGTGCTGGCTGCCCTCAATGACGAAGATATCGAGGGCCCGGAGATCAGGGACGAGTTTCTGCAGATCAAAGACGCCATTTTGGTCATGAGTCAGGGGAGTACGAGTTCCTTGACGAGCAACAAGGAGAGGCGGAATGCGCATCGTGTGGTGCTGGCGTACGGGGTGCAACTCTTCCAGCAAATGTCCGGCATCAATCTCGCACTGCAGTACCTCGCTTTGATGATGCATACGCAGATGTCGTACACAGGATGGGTGGCGCGGCTCGTTGGTGCCTCCGCAGCTACCGAATATTTCCTCGCTTCCTTCGTCGCTGTCGTCGGTATCGATCGATTCTGGGGACGCCGGAGCTTGATGATGTTTGGGGCTTCGGGCATGTGTGTCTGCATGGTGTTGTTGGCCGTGTTTGGGTATCTTTGGCACGTGAAGAACGTCGCGGGAACGAACATCGCGGCCACGGTTTTCCTGTTCGGGTTCTCGACGTTCTTTGCGATTGGGTGGCAGGGAATGGCGTGGTTGTATCAGGTTGAGGTTGTGCCGTTGAGGATCAGGGGCGCGGCGAATGCGCTGAGCACCAGCGGGAATTGGCTCTTCAATTTCGTGTGAGTCTTTCTTTTCCTGCTCTTCATCTCCCTCCCTCATTCCCCCGGAAACAGAGCTCCAAGAAAGCTGACATGTTCGACAGTGTCGTCTTCATTGCCCCCATCGCCTTCCACAACATCGGATACAAAACCTACATCATTTTCGCTTGCACCAACTTCGCCATCGTCCCCCTCGTCTACTTCCTATATCCGGAAACCGCATACAGGTCTCTGGAGGAAGTCGATGTGCTCTTCCACATGGCGTCCCAGTCGCCAGGAAACCCGTGGCTGAGCGTTGTGCGCATCTCAAAAGAAGAGCCGCTGTGGTTTGGGAGGAAGGGAGACATACCATTCGATTATGAGAAGAGCGCGTGGCATCAACATTACACGCAGTTTCACAGCTCGGGGACAACGCTAAGCAGCGGAGAGAAGAGTGGACCCAATATTGCGGAGGCGGGACCGGGAAGCGGAGGCGGGAAGAGGAGTAAGGGGAGCAGCAATGGCGGGACCCGGACCGTGACCGGAAGTGGCAGCGGAAGCGGCAGCGGCAGCGGCGGCCGCTTATTCTCGACCCCCGAGTCCAACAAAGACACCTCAGCAACCTCCTCGGACCTCTCGGAGCAGCACTTCCTCAACAAACAGAAGCCAAACGGAGAAACTCGGACCTCGGCCAGCACAGCCGCAGCATCGTCCCGCCAACCCTCGCGACTGAGCGACCACACGCGAGGACAGGAATCCTACAACTCCACCGCGTCCGCCTTCTCCGGAAGATCAGCGCACTCGGCTCATTCAGACCCGAACTGGGCGGCTTCAGGCCTCGCGCCGATGCCGCTGAGCATCCGTTCGGTGACGAGCTCTGCGGACGACATGCACCGGAGCGATGCCGACGAGGGATCCATCTTCTACCCGGGAAGGATCGGTGGAGGGAGTGCGCTGGGAATGTACCCCGCCGAGGGCGCCGCGAGGGAGGCGTATTATCCCGACGGTATTGAAAACGATGAGGAGATGCCGCCGAAACTGCTGGCGAGGAGGGGGAGCAGTTCGAGGAGTAGCCTGAGGGCCAGAGATGCGGGACGAGCTTTCTGATGCTCCCATGTTTTTTCTTTCCCTTGTGATCGTCCGGTGGAATGTATTTTGTAGCCTTTCTATGTTCTAGGGGATTAACCGATGGGAACCATTTCGGTACATGGGGTCGTCGTTCCCTGTTCGAGGTGTGCGTGGGCATAGATGTCGAAGTCGCAGTCGTACTATCACGTGTCCGGTGTTATGTTTCGAGGTATTTGATCTCATTAGGAAGAGATTCGAATTCGAGTGTAACCAACTAATTTACAATCAATACAATGAGCCTTTTTGTAGTCGAGTTCACCACGTCTGCTCACCTCGATGAAACCCCTATCCCGAGAGATGGTCGACGGAATCCAAAGTGAAAACCCAAGGCTACGAAGGCGATGAGATACATTCCATCATGAAATCTTCCTACATGGTATCCAAGCACGTCCACCAATATGCAAAAAGAAGCCTGACTACGAGTAACGCCGCACTATGCTTTTGCCAGAGAAAAAAAAAACGCCTATCAAATGCACACCTTGACCTTTCCCATCTCACCTCAATGCAGCGCATCCCACCCCTCCTCAAACATGGTCCTCTTCTTCCCTACATCGCTCTCGTCCAACTCCAGCGGCCTATATACCTGCATAGCCCCCGTGCCCAGCTTGACCGACTGTCCCATGATAATGCACTCGCTCACGCCGTCAATGCGATCAATCTTTCCCTTCGCGGCAGCCTCGAACAGATGATCGGGCGTCTTTTCAAAACTCGCAAGCTGCAGCACACTATCTCGCGAACGCTGGAGACCATGGCGCGTGATACCGTACACTTCGCCCTTGAAAGTCATGACGTCGGCAAGAAGCTGCATATGTCGGGGATCAATGCCCATGCTGCCCATGACGGAGTTGATTTCGCGAATAATGGTCGTGCGGGCAGCTTCAATGCCGAGCTCTTGCTTGACTTCCATGACCGAGTTGGATGTTGTCTTGTGGCCTTCAATGCCGGGCGTGGTCATGCAAGCTTTGAGGCCGTACCCTTCGACGAGGAGCTGGCATTCGTAATCGCCGTTTTCGTTTGGCGTGGAGTCTTTCTTGATGATGGCGCGCTGGCAGTCGGGGTAGCCTTTGATGACGACATCGGGAATCATGGATTTCACCTGCTGGACGCGCTCAAAGTACTCCTTCTGGTTCTTGTTGGGCTTGGCCGAGGCACGCTTGGCGTCCAAGGCATTCGGGACTTGGACGCGAATCTTGTTGGCGTATATGAGGATGTCTGCTCCGGCTTTGCCCCATTTCAAAGGCTTGTGGCTGAGGATGGCGGATTTGATCTCTTGGGGTGAAACGTCGACAAAGAGGGCGGCGATGGTGTCCCAGTCGATGCGCATCTCGATGTATGCGCCGTTGGGATGCCAGACGTCTTCAACGTAGGAGATGACGTCTCGCAGATACGTCTTCTCGACACGTGCTTTGACTATCCTCGCTGCCGATTCCAGAGCCTTGTTCGAGAGCTCGCAAGCGATGACGGGCGTGGAGATTGTGGAAGATGCGTTTATGATTTCCTTGATACGAGGAACACCCTGGGTGATGGACATGCCGGCAACACCGGCAAAATGGAAAGTCTTGAGCGTCATTTGCGTGCCAGGCTCACCGATGGATTGTGCTCCAATGGCACCCACCGCATGACCTGGCTGGACGGCCGCACGTTGGTACTTGCCCCAGCACGCCGTGAGGAATCGCTGAAGTGAATTTTTGGAGACTTTGGCAATACCGTCTGCCAGGCCGAACTCCTTCGCTTCTTGCAAGGACCGATTCGGCAGAGTTTCGGCAGGCAAGGTCAGTCCAAGTCGGACCAAAGTCTTGTCCAGCAATTGCGCTTTCTCGTAGAGGAACTCCTGCACGGAATCAAGATACTCGCGAGCCGATTCCTTGTCGTCAACGGCTGCGTCGCTTGCATCGTTGTATTCGAGTATCGTCACCTCGTCGAGTTTGTAGCGTACGAGTTTGTCGCGCTCGCGGTTGAGCCACGATGTGGCAAAGGCTCGAATTTCGTGTGGGGAGAGGGTCGGTTCCGTGTTGGACCAATTCGATGTGACGCAGTCCAAGAATGTGCGTTCGAAGTTTACGGGCTGGCCCTTGGCTTCCATGTCGACGGGATCGAGATTGTCCACTCCGTAGGTGAATTGCACAACCGTTCCGGAAGAGTTCTGCACGGTTTTGTCGTATTGCGCAGAGAGATCTTCCAGCGACTTCATCAGGCGCCTACTCATGTAGCCGGTTTCAGCCGTCTTCACGGCCGTGTCGACAAGGCCCTCACGGCCACTCATGGCGTGGAAGATGAACTCACTGGGCGTGAGACCGGAAAAGAAACTGTTGCTGACGAACCCTTTTGATGCCGGTTGGCGAGCGGCTTTCGGGAAATGAGGCAAGGTCCTGTGCTGAAAGCCGTCGGCCACCCGCGCGCCCCCTATCATCTGCTGGCCGACGGAAGCAACCATCTGGGAAACGTTGATATTGGAGCCCTTGGAACCGCACCGAGCCATGAGCAAGGGGGAGTTCCAGCGACTGAGTTCGTCGAAACAGATGTCACCGGCCGCTTGACGAACGCCGGATAGGATGCCACCGATCCGGTTCTCCATTGTCATCTCTTCGTCGCAACCTGCATCCCGCTGCAGTTTTCCTTCCTTGTAGTCCTTGATCAGCTTATCGCACTTGGCATACGCTTCGTCGATCAAGGCTTGCTTTCTCCGATTCAGCTCATCTCCCGGCGTAACGTCGTTGATGCCGAGCGAGAAGCCGTTGTTGGTGAGCCAGCGGGCCGAGAGCCTGGAGAGCCTATTCATGGCCTGGACGGCGTGATCGGGGCCAAAATCTCTCATGATGACATAGAAGACGGAGTCCTTCTGGCCATCACCCACGGTAGCCTTGTCCATGGGTCCACACATGACCTCGGAGTTTCGAATGACCAGAAGAGTATCGTTGTCGAGATCCCCGGGGTCCTTGGGGTCCTTTGGCTTTTTGAACTGCTTTCCCGCGGCATCCAGATTGACCAGAACGCGGCAGGCTTTGTTGGGTCGCATCAACACGTTGAAGACCTGTTTGCCGGTCCACATGGCCTGGGGCTTGAGAATGGCAGGCGGCGGAATCTCGATGGGCAGCGTCTTGCCAGTGTCGGGATCGTACGCTCCGTCGCCCTTGAACATGTAGTTGCAAATGTGACAAAACGTCTTGCGGTCAAAGAAGTTGTGCTTCCCGCTCATCAGAAAGGCGGCGGTGATGAAGTCCTGGATGGCGGCGATGATGGGGGTTCCATTCTTTGGGGTTGCGAGGTTGTATTTGACGCCCATGAGCTCGGTGGCTTCTGTGCGAGCCTCCTCGGTCTGAGGTACGTGCAGATTCATCTCGTCGCCGTCAAAGTCGGCATTGTATGGGTTGCAAACACACTCGTTCAGACGAAAGGTCCGCCACGGGCGAACCTTGGCACGATGGCTGAGAATGCTCAGCTTGTGCAGCGATGGCTGACGGTTGAAGAGAACGATGTCGCCATCCTCGAGGTGACGCTCGACAATGTCTCCTATGCGCAGGCTGGCGACCTGCTTCTCCAACTTTCCGGCCATGGTGTCCCTGTTGCGGGCCCAGACCGTCATGGCGATTATGGATCCGTCGCGTTTGATGATGTTGTTGGCTCCAGGATACTTTGTGGGGCCGTTCAAGACCAGCCTCTTCAGCTTTTCCTCGTTGTACCTGGTGACCTTTTCAGGATACGTCAGATTCTTGGCCACGCGCTGGGGCACAGCGACCTCTTCGATGCTGAGGTTGGGGTCGGGACCGATGACGGTGCGGCCCGAGAAGTCGACGCGCTTTCCCGACAGATTCTGTCGAAATCGACCCCCTTTGCCTTTGAGCCTCTGGCAGAATCCGCGCATCGTCTTCTGCAGCCCCTGCTGCTTCAGGCCGGGCACGTCGCTGTTGATGTACATGGCGATCTGGAGCTGCAAGAAATCCCACTGCTCCATCAGCACCTGCAGGGGGAAGCCGCGGGAGAGGCCGGCTCGGATGATGCTGCTGATCTGGCAGATGTCGCCAATCTTGTTGGTGACGTCGTCCTCGGTGACGCCCGACTCCTGCATGACGGAGGGTCGGATGGCAACGGGGGGCACGGGCAGATACTGCCAGATCAGCATCTCGGGGCGGGCGTCCTCGGGGATCATGGCCAGCAGCTCGCAGTCCTCGGGCGAGATCTTCTTGAAGAGGGTGAGGGTGCGCAGCGGGTGCATGTCGTCGACGGCCCGCTTGATGTTCTTCTCCACATCCGCATTGGCCGCCTTGGCCGTCTCGAAGGACCTGTCGAACTCGACCTTGCCTTCCGGGGGGGTCTTGTTCTTGGCGGTCGAGCGGTTGAAGGCGTCGTAGCGGTTGTGGATGATCTTGAGCGGGTGGCCGGGCACCTTGCGCACCGTCCCGTTCAGGGCGCCGCAGTACGGGCAGTTTTTCATCTTGCGACAGGCCTCCAGGATCATCTTGGACTGCTTCGACTTCTCCAGCGTGTCCAGGCCCGGCTTCCGCATGCGGTGCAGGAAGCGGCGGCGCTCGGCCTCGGTGAGCATGACGCGCGCGCAGTCCTTGCATATGCAGTTCAGAACCTCGATGATGTGCTTGAGGTAGCCGACATGGAAGGCCGGCAGGGCCAGCTTGATGTGGCCAAAGTGGCCGTTGCACCGGTCGGCGCTCTCGCCGCACGTCGCGCAGCTGCCTTCCTTGCCGGTCGTGCCCATGCGCGGGTCCATGGGCCCGTTGGCCGTGTGGACGCGCTTGCTGCTGTTGGTGGGCGTGAGGTCGTAGACATTGCGGTCCGACACCTCGAGCGTGGCCTGGTTCACGACGTCGTCGTTGGAGCTGGCGGAGGTCAGCCGAGGGGACGATGAGCTGCGTGTTCACAGAGAACATATGCCTACAAGATGCCGAACTGGATGTGCTTGATGCGGGCGGGGATGCGGTCGACGACCTGCTGCTTCGCGTGCTTCTGCTCGGGCAGCGCCGCCGTGTCCATGATGCAGCCGGCTTCGGTCCTGGCCGTGGATGCAGCTGGAGCCACTGTAGCCTACCCCGTGTCTTCACGATCACGTTCACGTTCGCGTCCACGTTCGCGTCCACGATCCATATGCTCTCCGGTGACTCTGGAGACAGCTCAGCAGTCGCGCCTGCAGAATTTCGAGACGGGTGGGGCACCACCTTCCCGCCATCCCGCCAAGAGGGGCGCCTCCTTCCCGCCAAGAGGGGCGCCTCCTTCCCGCCAAGCGTCATGTGCACCCAGGCAGGCGCGGCCGTCGCGATAAGACAACGTCACTCCCGCCGCCCGCCCGTATGTATGGCAGGCTCATGAGCGCTCTGCTGCCTAGTACGTCGTCCTGCCGCTGCCCTTCACGGGGCGGATACCAAACATCTTCCCCCTCCCTGTCCTTTGTCGCCTGCCCCCATACTCGTCCAGGTGTAGGCGATAGCTCCTTCCACGGTTCGGCGCCCCACGAGAGCTCGACCCCGACCCCGCCCTACACGTCGACCTCTCGCTGGCCTGTCGTTTCACCTCAACCACACCCGGTTGACTGTTCACTGCACTCCCTCGCCACCATCGCCCGCCATGTCGTCGGCCGAAGGTAGGAGCCACGCCGCCCGTCTGCCCCGTCTCTCCGGCTGCTGACCTGCCTCTAGCCTTCCGCATCACTCTCCGCGCCGCCGACGGCTTCGACGAGTTCCAGGAGAGGAGACTGACGGTCCAGCCCGGTCAACGCATCACCATCGGCAGAGCGTCCAGCAACCTCCAGAAGCCCGACCTCATGACGGCTCCCGACAACGCCTTCATCGACAGCCCCGTCATCTCCCGCGCCCACGCTGCCCTGACTGTGCAGCCCTCCCCGCCGGCCGTGTGCATCGCAGACAACGGGTCCATGCACGGAACCCTGGTGAACGGCGAGAGACTGGAGCCTCACCGCCCTGCCAAGCTCGAGAGCGGCGACCTGCTGCAGTTCGGCGCCGACGTGACTCGCGACAGCGGTATGTCCCAGTCCTCCGTGTGCTCACCCACCAGCCTGACGCCAGTGCCAGATCACTTTGTCGCACGTAAATACTTCTTCCAAGTCGTGCTGCCGGACACCACCTTTCCCCACGGCTTCACCGTCCCCGACAGCGATACTTCGGAAGCCGAGGAAGAGGTCGACAACGACATGAGCCTTCCGCCTCCGTCTCGCCCGCGATACGGCAGCCAATCAAATCCGGTAACCATTCACGACTCTGACGACCTTCCACAACACATCATAGAGGTGGAGGACGATGAGGAGGAGGAGGAGGAGGAGCAGGAGGTAACCCTGGTTCAGTCTGAGTTGACCGCCACGAACGAGATGCAAATGGAGGAGCCTCGCCCGTTTGGCGCCCAAGTCACTGAGCTCTATTCACAGCCATCCTCTCTCCTTGACGCCTCCTCCGTCGTGGCTGATACCCGATCTGTGTACTCCAGCGACGGCGAAGACGATGAATCGCTGTGGCCTCTCGTCGACGAGCAGGATGTGAACGGTCCCATCATCGATGACGATGACGGTGACGATGACGATGACGACGACGGCGACTATGCCAGCGATCATGCCTGTTTCGACGAGGACGACGAGGCTTCTGGCGACTCGCATTCGGATGCATCCGAAGAGGAAGACATCAATGTCGATGAAGACGACAAGGCCATGGACGAAGACATCGTCAAGGACATGGACGCAGCGTGCCGGATGAAACTCAAGACCATGCTCAACCATCAGGAACAGATGGCAACGCCGCAACCCGAGTCCTCCCTCGTGTCTCCGCAAGTTTCCAACAAGATGCTCGGCACTCCGAAATCCCAAGAAGCTCGCCAGGAACCCAAGGCGCCGGAGCCCTCACCGTCGACCACGTATGACGGCAACTTCATGAGCAGCTTTGGTACCTGGGGCTATCCTCTCCCACCTCGGACCGAACCCTTGAAGTGGATGCCTTGGGGTGCCTCCGCCGAGTATGTCAGCCCATACACGCCTCGCGAGTCCAACACGAGGCTTTTCTCGACCGACACGCCGATGGGAAACCCGTTCTCTGCCCATCCCGCATTTCAAGAGCCCTGGTACAACCCGAGCGTCGAGCCATTCGAATTCAAGCCCTCACAGCTCCCTCAGACACCGGTGGATAATACTCCGCAGCCTTCGGAGACATCACCGCCCACTCAGACTCCAAACGCCGCAAATGGGATGGTCGGTTTGGAATGTCCGCACCCCGCAGACCCATCACCCTCTCAGCCTCTGCGTAGGACCAAGGTGTCCATCACAGAGATTGTCGAGGATGTTCCACAACAACCACCGACCCCAACTTCCGTGTCTGGGAGCTTGAAGCGCAAGGCTGACGTGTTTGACGAGGATATCGAGGAAGCAGTTGTCGACAATGTCCCGATGCAAAGCAGTGCTCAGATCACCCCCGTGACGGGGGTTGCCAGCATTCCTGATTCATCGGCACCCGAACGCCCTAAGAAGCGACTGCGGGCTGCCCTGGGTAGTGCAGCAAAGACCATCGCTGGGCTCTTGATCCCTGGCACCGTGATCGCTGTTGGTGCCTTGACCCAGCTGCCAGGAGAATTCTGGAATCCCTAAGGGCACTTTACACGTGCTTGACTATGGAGGCTGTCTGCTTCGAGGCACTGAACCCTGCTCTTGTTTTCAAGAGTGAGGTCCATACTCGAGTCACTCATTACATTGCTTCGGCACTTGGGATGGTTCGCGTAATGATTTACCACTGGGGTGCTCGGAGCATGATACGGTCATGAACATGGGCTAGGTCTACATGTAGAGTGATATGAGGCACCCATCCGTGGGCCGGTGGAGGTTACGGTTACCGTTATTCCCGAGGTTGGATTGGCGTTGGTGGTTCTCATTATTTATGCTTTCAGTCACGACATATATCCCCCCTCCTCCTCTCCTCCCCTTTGACAGGAGATGGCCAATTGCAGTCCCTCTATTTATCTTTTTCACTATTTTACATGTGATGTTTTTCTCTACAGTACCAATACAGGTGCTGTACATCCATTCTTGCATCAAGCGACTTCTACGGTCTTGATAGTCCCCCGATGCAACCTCGCCAACCAAGTCTTGCTCATGAAGATTCTGATCCGCTTACCAAAGAACATAAACACCAACAAACACAAATTGTTCGCCAGCAAGATCGCGGCAAAGATGCCACTGATCGTCACCGCGAACCCCCTCTCCAGAATCCAGTCCAACAGATAGATCCCCATGCCGAACGAGATGGCCTGTTTCCCCAAATTCATCGCGATGAGTATCTCGCTCGTATTCGCCTGGTACGAGTCGACGGCATAGGCGAGCGTGAAGCTGAAGTAGAAAAGGGCCCCCCACTGATCCATACCCACGGCGAAGAAGTACGCGGTCCAGTGGAGATTGCGCTCGGCAGCGAAGCCGTAGAGCACGATGCCAGCAGGCGCGATAAGCATGGCCGGAAGAATCACCCCCAGTCTCATTTCCGCTTCCCTTATACCGCCATTCCTCCTCGTCAGCCTTGCAGCCAAGCGATCCGAACTCGAGAGAAATGGCATCGCGAGCAGAAATCCCAGAAACGTGGCGATGGTGATGAGTCCCGAGCTGGTCTGTGACCATGAGTAAGGCGGCGCGGTGATCTTGAGCGGGAACGTGTAGTTGAAAGCCAAAGCCCCGAGGCCGATGTAGATGCCGAAGGAGGTGATGACCCAAAGTACCTGTGGGACCAGGAAGTAGGTGACGGAGCGTGGGATCATGATCCAGAATTCTTGCTCGTGGTCGATACCGGACCAGGGCTTGAGGGTCTGGATGAAGGACTTGCGGGGTGGGATCACAGGTGCTAGCCCGGTCTGTGCCGTGTCTGACGCTGCGACTTTGTCGGATATCAATCACCCCTTTCCGAATACACGTCGTTGTACGCTACACTGCATTTCCGGAATCACTAAACAGGCTAGGAAATAAGCACATCGTGTCCTGAAAGCGGTGCGCAACATGGATGTTAGGCGACGTTACGAAGGGCTTTACCTGTTCCTTGTAGCAATGGTGTAACGAGGTGCTGCCGTGCGATGAGAATCAGACCCATTCGAGTCAAAGTCCGCCCTTGAACGACCGGTGTGATTCGTCAATCTTCATTACGTAGAGACGCCACACGCATTGTGTTACAAACGATACGACGGTTTCGTGCCAGTGGATTCAACAGTCATATGTAAATGGCCTGAAGCGAAACCGGGAGACTGGCCAATGATCTTGCACGATAATGAGTAGTAACCTGCAGGATATTCAATCTCGAACACCAGACTCAGTGCCCAGGCTTTTGACGTATCCTTGGACCTGGACGATTCCATATGGCCTTTATAGGTAGATTATATTGGATACTAGTAGTATATGATTACGCTGCCAGGAACCATTCCGGACGCTCTGAGAACTATGTAATATTGTATTGGACATGAACAGTTATTTTTTGGAATGCTTCCCTGAGTAGAATCAATGAAGCGGAATACTTCGTGTGGATTTTCGTAAGGATCTAGGCGAAAATGAAGAGGAAATGCGTATTGGAAGTAGTCGATGACCAAAACCAAGTTTGTCTGCCCACGCGCAGGATAACATAGGATGTGAACATTGAAGAGGCTCAGCATAGGAAGTAGTTGTTCCACCTGAAAAACCAAGTCACGCGCTCGCCGTGCTGTCTTTGGTACATGTATGAGAAATCGAACCCATGCCATCGCAGAATGTGCAATTTTTGCCTGTACGTATTCTAAATATTGTCAGCGTTGCACATGGCTTTGAAGAAGAAACGCTTACTGGATGGGATGTCCTTTGCATTCCGGGCATGTGTCCCGCGTTCCCCATTTGAGGCAATGACTACACCCAGCGCATACGGTCGTCGCCGGTGAAGTCAGAGTAAGGGGGCTGCCTGAGATCGTCGACATGTTTGTAGATCTGGGATAGAGACGGCAGCTTGATCAAAGATGTATGATAGATAAGCTCAGCGCGGGTAGAAGTGTTGACTGGGATAGAGTGACCTGAACTCGAAATGAATCGGGATGTTGAGGGGAAATAGACGTGACGATCAACTTATATACAGGCTCAGAGCTCATCATCGAGATCTCAAGTACAATTGTGACATCCTGATGTACTGACTTGTCACTGAACTACCGTCTGAGAATGAAGCTATCGTGATGATCACCTAACAACAGTGTGATGTGACCTCTCTATGAAGCTGTTGAGAGGCTGCTGGTACGGTGCTTATCCAACCTCGTGTCAGCTGAAGCAAATGTTGAGAAACCATCGTGAGGTCTCTTCACCGGTGTGCTGGAGAATTTCGGCTGTTATGGTACCTCAACGAATCGGATCTGGAGCCACCTCAGTGACATGCAGGTAAAAATTTGCTTTGTGTGCTTCATGCTGCACTTTGAGGGCGCCGTACCGCACTCCTGAAACACGGAGTCGTGTCTGTGAAGTGGTATTGGTGAAGTTTCTTTTCCAACCCCACGTGAATGATCCTCCAGCATAGACTATCGAGTTCTTGCGGCAAGTTGTATTTCTTCTCGTGGTATTATAAAATGGCGGTAAGTGGCTTCTACACCTCATTCGTGATGTTACTTTTGTTAAACATGGCCTTGGTATCTTCCCGTGGTAACAAGATGCTCTTGAGCCCGCTGGACCGTTGTTACATCGTTCCAAAACCAGGGGGTAGGGTGTACCCAGATCAGGGGAACCGCAACTTCTAGACCGCTCATTCCAGTCAATGATGCTGATAGGTCTAGGAAGTTTCAGAGTGATTTTGGTGGTATGGGTGGTATGCGTACTTATCCTATGGAGAGATGAAATTCAGTGGCATGACCCGGTGCAACCATTTTGTAACTGCTGTATCCCCCTGTTGAATGATGTTCCGAGGTCGCAAGAGCAGATATGCTGCTCGTACGACTGTGTTTAAGGGCTTGAATGCCAGTACCTTCACCCAGAGATCTATCACATGACTTGACTGTCGTTCATTGTGGATAAAACTTCAACCCGTCTCCCAGCATGCAAATTCCAAACGACATAATGAAGACTTCGAACGTGTTCGAGTAACCCCGATGCAACCTCTGCGAGCTATGAAGCCAATCGAAGCCTTAGTTAAAATTCCAGCGCCGGTCAGTCAAAACCCCCGAACAATCAGCCGCAAGGATACCTACGGAAACAAAATTCCTTGGAACAAACGAGCCCATCGTGGTGCGTCGAATTCTCGTCATTCTTCTCTCTTTGTGTGACAAGTCAATGCGTCAGTGCCTGGTCACTTTGTATCCAGCTCTGGAGCTTGTGAGAGGCTATCATGGCCTGGGCCGGACGGGCGGGAAAAACGTGTGCTGAAAGTGGACAGAAAACCAGCGATGTCGGACGAAGAACCCAGCTAAGGATACTGTCGCGTAGGCGGTGCCAGCTCACATGACCTGAGGCCAGGCGCGCTCTGGCTGAGGCCCGAGTACTACTCATGCATGTAGGAGTCACGTTTTTTGCCACTTTCGGTGGTTCCTCGGAGGATACCGTTTAGGGAAACTGATGTGGCAAATAGTCAACACCAGACTGTAGAAATGCCATGATAATACGATTTATACGTGATTTGTATGGGATGGGTATTATCTAGCTATAGAATTTGTTGTTATTGTTGTTGTTGTAGCATTTCTGAAGGACCTGGTGAACTCCAGCAGCGATTTACTACCTAACCTAAACTTGCCACCGAAGGCTGGCTGGCACGTGACTTCTAGACCACTGGTGTTAACCAACTTAACGAGTAGTCAAGGAAGGGCGCAAGATGACGGCGGTGGCTGCATCACAGCGCAACCTAGCATGAAAAAAAAACACTCACGGTTTCAGCCTCACATGCAGCCTCCACTAGCTCCGCATCTTTAGGCTGCACTCGGATTTTTACAAATATGATTATATCATTTTAGAAGCCGTTATTTATGCTAGTATACTGCTATGTTCCCTGCTGTCAATCTTTGTCAGGGTGTTGTTTACTGAATATATTGGATATCACTAGTGTAGTGCTGATAATAGACCATGAACAGGCGGTACACATTGTTGTTCCAAGACTCCTCCCTTTGATGGAATAATACTTCGAATCGAGGTACCCTCCGATACAGAGTTCGGGCTGATTTTGATAGAACAGCGATATTGTTGCTACCCACAAAGCCTTGTCAGGATGTCATCTAGGATTTTACATCGTCTATTGCACACGAGTGTTGCTATCCCCAACCCCACCACAAAAAGAATAAACAACAGAATTTCAAAGAGCATTATGTAGAATGGCCGCTTCCGCATCCTGATAATACGGCATTGGTCAGTAGCGGAGGATTTGCTACCCTCATTGACGATAGTACCTTCATGGTTTTCCAACGGCCATAGTACGGCGTTGGTTGCAGCGGTGGAGAGCCTGGATGTTGGGGTGGGTATAGGCTCACTGCCTCCGGTGCCGAATGACCAAATTTTCCAGCCTTGCGCTGCTCTCTGTTGATTAATACGTACTTCATGCGCTCCAGCCTCCACCAGAAAGTACGCGATCCTTCAATAAGACTCCCACTAGATGCACTATGTATGGATAAGCGTGCGTCGGGATCTCTTCTTGACGAGACTACTGGCCAGTCCTTCTCGCGTACCTGCACTTGCGGTGGTATTGGACCCTGGAACGGGAAGTTCCATGCTTCATCATCCCGCTAAATGTCCGATGGAACGTCAGGTACCCCCTTTTCTCGAGGGGAGCGACCCCAGAACATAAAATACGCCACACGTAGTGCCACCTATGTCTTGCTGCGACAGGCAAAGCCGAGTCTTGACATCATAGATGGTTTAAGCATCCATTGTATAGCCACACTAAACGTCTGGTTCGGATTGGGGCGCCATCCACTACGATTCTGTAGTGCATGGTGTGAAGTTCTGTGCAAGGCATAAAACCCGACCGCCATGCGATCAACTGAATTCTATTACTGATATATAGTTACTGTCTTTGTCTTCGTTCAACACTCTGCTATCTAACCTAGCCCTATCTATCTCATCTCTTCAAGGCAGCATCCACTCAGCTCATCCCCAACAACCGCCCAGTATGTCACAAGCCGAAATGGAGCCACGACCGGCCACGCTCGGACAGCAAAACGCTTGGTACGAACCCATCGTCAATTATATCGTGGATACTCCTCTTATCGGATTCTTAGCCTTCATTCCGACATATCTTGGTGCGCTTAATCTGGAGGCGTACCGGAAACCAACCTCAAATACTCAAGATCTACGTCATACGGTGAATCCTGTATATGCTCCTGGTTGGTTCTACACTTGGCTGCTCAGCGTCAACACCCTCATGTACGACGTTTATTACTACGATCCCAACGGCCCGGCTTCACGCCGACCAACCTTTGACAAGGCCCGTCTATTCTTCATTGTTGGGTACGGGGGGATGGCATTCATCGAGCAGATCGTTCGAGCAGCCACGAAAGACTTTGGACCGGCGGAGGCTGTCGCACGCTACGTAGGCGACAAAGCCTTTGAGTCAATGTCTATCATCGTCACCACACACATTTGGCAGATCTATCTCCGGCGTCGGGCCGGCCAGCTTCCATTTAATCAGCAAGATACAAATCGTTATGAATCTTACGCAAAGGTCTTCTGGATTCCCTTCACCATGCTGTTCGCCTTTGGCTTTGGTCGCGCTCTTGAGCATGGTCACGACTGTTATGTTATTCCACGGGTCAGGACCGATGAATATTTTTCGTGGAATGCACCAATCCCGTACGCATACCGCCCGCTTAGCTTTGTCGCAGGTCTTACGCTTGCCTTCCTCAGTGTGCCCGGTACGTGGAAGGATCGCCTTGTTGCGGGCTTCCCTTGCTTGGTCTGGTCGTCATTATTCCTACTTCATTCCGGTTTATTTGGCACGTTTACTCCACTCAGTCTGACGAGCGTCAGTCCCTGGGGCCGCGATCAATGGATCCCTTTTGTGTTAGGTGTTCTCACCGTAGTATACCAGTACTGGGATGACGTGTACAACTTGCCGTTGGCGCTATTGAGAAGAGTAACCAATGTCACGAAGTGGAAGTCGGAGTGACGGTGTACCCCCACCCAATTGTTCGTAAAGAGGACTTTAAACCACCCTCGGAGCATGATATCGAGCAGATCCAAGCCGTCATGCGGGCTACGAAGGGCCCTGATTTGTAATTCGTCAAGTAGTATAGAGGTCGTAGAGTACATGCTCCGTTGTCTGTTAACCGATTGGAACATCTACATATAACACCGAGGGTGAAGATGCACATTGGAATGTTCTGGTCCCTTCGCATGTATTTAGAATTGCATAAAGTAACGTGGAGTTGATTATCATTTGTTGAGCTCGTAGCCCGGATCATTCTCCGCTATCCGCTTCGCCCCTCTCTCTTCTAACGCTGCATGTTTTGCTTCATCGTCAGATGGCAATTTTTCAGGCGGGGTTTTCGAAAGCAAGCGCTTCAGAACTCCCACAAAGACAGAGTAGCCTGGACTTTTTTCGACCATACTCGATGTCCAGAATTATAATAACCTACAGACTTACATATACGCCCATAACCTGCCAAGCCAATTCCTTTTCTGCGAGTATGCGGCTTCGATGATGATCCAAGGGTATTGCGTGTAATCGTGCCAAAATAAAGCGGGGACAAGTATTTCGATCACTTGGTAGAAGAATCACTATACGCTGGGAAACGCATCTCTTTGACCTCACCGGGTGTTCCTTTCGTGCATAAGCGGTTGCGTTACCGGCTCCTTCGCGAATTGATTTCAGCCGACCAAATATGGCATCTTCAACACGCGCAGTGAACATCTCGTGCATAGATGTAGGCATACGGACAACTAGAAAATGAGATTCTTCGCTATAGTCATACCTGTTCAAATACTGCGCTCCATCTCATCATAGTCTCCCTGCGCGAGTTGAAACTCTGTCCACGGGTCTCGCTTATACAAAGTAGCGGTCCACCATAGATCACCTGAATGCAGGTTTTTTGCTCTTACTCTCATCTCACAGATACCGAATGCGATGTTAAGTTGTCGCGTTTCGAAAGACTGACCGATCGGCACGGCACGGCACGATGGCGCGAATTGCACGCATATTCGGAGAGGATGAAGACATGGTGATGTGAGGTGGGGTGAAAAGCTCTCGTCACCGCCGTTGCGTCTGTCATAATTGAGGAGGAGCGAAGCATCGAGGAGCAAGAATGAGAACCTAGATCGTTCCTTCTTCACTTACCAATGCCTAATAACGGACTTGAATGACCCAGTGGAACGATGGGTTTGATTAGGCTCATAGATGTACAGACTTATGAAGTATCCTTAGATGATATATCCACAGCTTGAAAAAGAAAGAGTCGTATGAGTATTTTTGAGTCAATAGAAGACAAAGTGGGTTAATACAGTGGTCTCTACGCACCGAGATGCAGCCATGTGAATCACCCCGGACAACCTTCCCAAAGTTTATACTTCAAAATCTGCTGCATTTATTTCAGACCATGAGGACGCAGAAGTGGAGAGTATATCCCAGTCCTCGCATTCTCCATCCTCTCTCGTCGTCTCCCACTCCGCATCCCTCTTCTCCAACTCCCTCCAATCCTTGTCCTTGATCCAAGCCTCTAGCCTCCAAGTCTGAGTCTTTGCAGCAGGATCCCACCAATCTAAACCTCCAAACCTCTCACACCCCTGACAAGCACCTCCCGTGCTTCCCCCACAGCTCCATTCGTTCACCTCCCAGCATCCTGTCATATTGCGGTGCCAGTACCACCGATACTCGCCGAACCAGTCGAAGCCGTAGACTCGGGGAAATTTAAGCGACTTGACCCGGGGAGTAAGAATGAGTTTGACGAGGGCTTCGGTTTCGATGTCTTCAGGTGTGGTGGCGAGCGTTGTAATAGGAATGATGAAAGAGGAGGTGGAGGTGGAGGAAGTAGAGCTATGGTAGCCTTCATCCTCATCGCCTCCCTCCTTGGTATTCGGTGTCGTAGTAGGGGAAAGCTGACCTGAAGCCGAATTCACGGCAGCCAACCTCGCCCTTAGTCTCTCCTCCTTGACCCTCCTCATATCATTGATCCTTCTCCGCGCCCACCTCCCGAATGTCTCCCCTACCTCCGTCCACTTATCCCAACTATACACCGCCTGCGCAAGCTCTTCCCGCTCCTCTCCCTCCTCTCCCTCTAACCAAGGAACGAACCCGCAGCAGTAGGAGCAGCAATACCACCAGTACGGATAGTCCCAAGACTGGTTTTGCCAATCGTACTCTCTAGCTTCACGGCTCGCTTCACACCTGTCTAGGTATGCCTTCTGCCATTTAGCTGAATCCGGCCTCTCCCTCGAATGGTGTTTACGGAAGGGTGGTGCACCCTGCTGCGCCTCAACGTAGGCTTCGTGTTTTGTAAACTTCTGGGCCGAGAGTGTGTATATATCGGCGGGGATGTAGTCAAAGAACTTGTGGTGGATATCGCCTCCGTCTTCACGTGAGATGGCTCGAACATGTTCGCGCTGTTTTGGATGGGAAGGAAGATCGATGGGGTGAACAGTTTGAAACCTTTTGTACCGACGGTGATGCTTCTTCGTACGGTTTTTCGCGTGGGAAGCGGAACGAAGGTCGCGAAAGGGATGTGTTGGTTGACGACCGGCGTGGTCGAGAGCAGTTTCAGTGTCAAGAGGGGTTTCGAGGTCTTCAGTTTTCATTCTCAGGGGTCTCCGATGAACCATGCTGTAGTGCGCTCAATGAAGAGGACTGCTGATATGGAAATGATATGTAGCTGATATAAGTTGTGATGTTTAGTAGAAATTGAATGGGCGCGACTATTTGAATACCCTAATCATTCACTAAAAAGTGACACTGCCTAGGTTTTGACCACATGATGGTGTATATTTTTGTCGTAGATTACCCAAGGGCTGAAGGCGCAGTGAAGGGCAGAAGGGCGGAGGTCCGAGCTAGGTATCTCAGGTCTGACGTCTGTGGCTGTGCTGTGCTGTGCAGCACCAGCCCTCCACTCTCACGTGCATCTCGACTGTGGTCATCAATTTGGAGAGTTGGCATTCTGGTTGACTGCCCACTATCAATTTCGAACTTTTAATGAGTCCTGAATCAAAGATGGCAAAGAAGCCCAAATGTTTTATGTTATTATTACGTCTGCCAAAAAGGTAATCAATCGGTACTCCAAAATACCACCCATTTTCTATACCCAGACTTTTAGCCAATCCAACGTGTGTACGAACAGACGTTCAGAAACATCTCCATCTACTGTTACCGAAATACCAGTCTAGACCTCCCTATAATCGCTTGAGAATATCCACTCCGCTTCCCGACTCGAAACCAGAGCCATCCCATTTATTCCTTGATGCATATCCTTCCACAACAGAAACAAAGGACTGGCACCGACTTCAATTCCATCTGGCCAGTTCTCGCCATTACCGCTCATCTCACCTTCCCAAACGTAAACCTACCACGACCCCTATCGATTCCACCAAACAAGCAAACCGCATCTGGACCGAGCGTTCCTTTCCATTCGAGATTACCAAGTGAACCGCATCAGATTGGGATTCAGGACAATCGGCAACAAAAAATGGCTAACCACCACCGTAGCCAGTGGATAAATTGCTGTCAGCAAATCGATCCTCCAAAGCGGCGGCGCAAACCACTTCAAGATAATTATAAGCGCCGCCACGATAGTTGTAAACATAAATGTCCACTTGAAGCTTTTCAAAACCCTCGGAATCTCCCTGAAGAAAGGGATGTTTTCAACTTCTTTAGCCGTGGCACCCCAGCTCATGTCGATGCTGAGAAAATGGCAGAGCAGCGCTTGCGATACGTGGAACGAGAGGCCGCCGAGGAATATGATGAGAAGGGGGACCCATTTGAAGTTCGTCACAAGGTTGGCGAGTAGGCCGCCTTCGTTGATGCGGTACCTGACTACGGCAAGGGAGATGTTTCCGAGGGCGGTGAAGACAACGATGATGGAGAAGTAGATTTTGAACGAGTCGATGTAGTATTTGTCAATGTGGCCGTTGTACCAACCGACAAGGAAGTAGTTCATGAGCGTAAGGATCCAGGCGGAGCCGATCGCGTAGTAGGTGCCGATGTACGCCAGGATTGTACACTTGGACGGAAGTGGGATCCCAGAACTGATGAAGCGAAGGAAGAGCTTGGTGAAGGGGCCACGTGTCAACCAGTAGCGGAGCGGATGGAAGATTAGTTCATTGCAGCCGTAGGCGTATCTGGATGTTGGTCAGCATGAGCAATAGAAGAGGGGCAGGCCATCGGATGGTCATACTTCTCCCAACGAGCGAGTTCGTCATAGACGGTCAGAGAAACGCCTTCCTTGAATCCTTTGTTTTTGTAAGCACCCAATCTCACCAGGTAGCCGGCCGTCTGAAGCCGCAGGGCCATGTCAAAGTCTTCGGACACTGTTTCTTCTGACCAATACTTTTCGCGCTTGTCCAACTCGCAGTCGTAAGAAATCTCCTGCAGAGCAGACCAACGTAGAACAGCGTTGTGCCCAACAAAAGGCGCAACGTCTCCGTTTGCAACAGCGTATTGAATCTGCGTGTAGATGAGATTGGTGAAAAAGGTGATGCCGTTTTCGAAGAAGCTGGTAGTGACGTTCATGACGCCAGATGCGTATTGAATAATGGCGACCTGGGGCGACTGCTCCATCTCGCTGACGGCCTCTAGCAAGCAATCGTCGGGGACACGAGTGTCGGAGTCGATGAGAAGGATGTAATCACCGACACGAATGTCACCATCCGCCCAAGCTTCACCATTGTATTCTTCGAGGACAGCCTTGACAGCCTCACCGAAAGCCTTGCTCTCTTGCTGGTGCGTCCACCCGTCCATTTTTTCCATTTGCGCGAAAAGATCTTCAGCTCGAGCGCTGATGGCCATGCCATAGTTCATGTTGGACGCCTTTTTGAACTTTCCTCGACGTACGAAGGCCCGCTCGCCCGGTTCCTTGGGTTGAGGGTTATGCCCGGGGCGAGCCACCCATCCAATGTTGTGTTCGTCGTAGAAGTCTTGTCTGGCCTTGGCTTGTTCGGGTGGCATGATCTGCATGCCATCGTCGTTGACAAAAATGTTGGCAGTTCCACCCTGCATCTCGTACGTCGCAATGGCAGCTTTGATCGATCGGATAGTAGGCTCGACAACAGCGTGGAGACCCTCCTTGTATACCGGCATCTGGACGGTCACGTGCGGAAGAGTCTCGCGCGTGGCTCGAGAGATGCGGACCGGGGCCTTGCCAGAGTAAAACTTTGTGTTACTCTTCATTTGACTCGTGGGACCCACGATTTGGATGACATTCCCGACCAGAGCTTGGAAGAAGAAGAGACCGAGCCAAAGCTGAGGAATGAGGCAGGCCAGGAAAGCGATGCGAAGCCAGTTCCTATCAGTTTTGATCTCCAGCGCGACTTGCCTGAGACCGCCACTCATTGCACCAAGCGCGAGCACAAAGGTAAAGCATGTGCAAAAGGCCTGGATAAGGACGATATTGCGCTTGGGAACATGAGCCTCTGGTCCATCTTCTGTTATTTTCTCCCATTCCATGACTGTATTTTCCGCCGTCGTCTCGCTGTTTTCTTCAAAGAATGCCTGGTCTCCGCCCCAGATCATCCTCATCAGAGTGTCTTGAATGTACTGAGCGCGGCCTAGAAGTTGCTTCGGGTCATCTTCCCACACGACGAGAATCTGAGTGTCGGCAATGAAAGCGGCCGACTGGTGCTTCTGGCAGAACGGGAGAGCGCCAATGTCAGGGATGACTTGCAGGCGGAGGCCTTCGTCGATTTGAACGTAGGGCTGATCTGTGCGCGCCAAGAGAACCTTGATGACACGAGTGTTGACGGTCATGGCAACCTGTCGGGCGGTTAGTGTCGGTGATGATCCAGCAGTGTAGAGATGACCAGGCTTACTCTTGCATTGAGGAGGCTGATGGCCTGATAGACTCCAGAAGAATCGGTCTGAAGTTCGGTTGGGCAGCAGACAAAGTTTCCTTTGTACTTCTTTAGGAAGACACCCTCGCCGTCTTGTCCGTTGGTCCAAATACGCTCTTCCTGCTTGGCGTGGAGCCAATTGGCCATAACTTCGCTCTTGATGTCTCGCACATACTCGGTATCGGCATGGAGGAGGTCACCCTCGGGATAAATCCCAGAAATTGATGTAGGGATTGAGGAGCAAGAGGGGAGATGTGTCGAAAAGGAAGAGTCGTCATGATGTATGGACACGCTGACCACGGACTGTGCCTCATCGTCGTGAGCATTGGCGACTGGTCCCCCACCGGTAAATGTGGGGTGTTCTGTGAGTGGTAATGCTGAATCGTATACGTTGTCGTCGTCATCGGGCGAGCTACCATACTCCCAGGGGTGAATACCTCGGAGGAGCATGGTTCTGATTGTATCTTTGTCCCAGTACGGGAAAAGATGGAAGGATCCTCTTACTCTCCACGGCCGTGGAAAGCGTTCAAGATGGCCGTGTAAGATATCAGTGCAATTGCATGAAGGTGGTTGTGGGGAAGGAAATTGGAAGGAAGTGCGACAACGGTGAGACGGGTTGGCTTTATGTGCTGCAAGGCAGGAAAGCTGGGAGGGATAAGCACCGTATTTGTACCCTTGAGGCGCCAGTAAAGTGTTGAATCAAAAATTTTGGATTTTATGTGGAGACCTATCCAACGTGTCGGACGATGGACTATGGATATGATGGCCCTATCATGTTCGCACCGCGACAGGTCGTGGTAAGCTGTATCTTGTTTACTCTGCTGCGTAGCGTAAAATTTTCGTTCTGTGGCAACAAGGCGTTAGTGCTGTTCCTGGATGGGCTCATATTTGTAACTATCAACCGATACGGCGCCTGCGTGATTGGGCATGAGTGTACGGAGACCAGCGTGAAGGATATCGAAGGAGGTGTTGTCGTCCTTGGTGTTCGTGCTTGGGATGAGGTCTCCCGTGATTGGTACAGCGCCTCACTGGTGGTCACTCTCCCGCCCAGCATTCTCGAGTCCAGCGTTCGATAGTCTCATCAGCGTTGTGGATACGTGAAGCGTGTGCCAGTGCGCCATTTTTAAAACTCACCACGATGACATTAGCATTCTCTCTTATAGGTGAGCGTAAGCCACATCGCAATGATGGAAAGAGGCCTTTTTCGCAAATAATTATATTTGAAATGTGTTGTGGTAGTAGTTATCAAAGGGTGTTGTCCCGGCCGAACACCTATCCGATAAGAAGAAGCCCAAGAATCAAGCGCATGTCCAGTTGAATCAAATCGAAAATCGCAGGGACAGATTTGCGACCTATCTAGTCGGCGAGTCTAGATACAATTAGCTTCCCAACGATAGGCGACAGGAAATACAACGATGACACACCTATAGCTCACGAGCGTGTCGACGCGGTGGTTGCTCGTGCTGAAACTCCTCAGCTGCACCTTTTCGCCGTTTTGGATCTCTTTCGCGTCGCTATCGCCCCATTCGAGCGGTACCTCAGAGTCGGCGTCGGCATACACAAGCACGTTGAAAGTGCAGTTTCCGTCAAGCATGGGCAAAAAGGTCACCGACGCTGTGATTTGTCGGAAGATGGACTGGATCTCGGCTTGGATCTCGGCTTCCGTCTTTTCTTCCGCGGGCTCCTTGGATCTGCGATGTGTGTTGGTTGGCTTGTCCAAGGCAAAGCACTCCCCGACCGGTACTTACTCTGGGGCGGAATTTTCCTTGTCTGTTGACTTGTTCGATGCCTTGCTCTTGGCAGTGTTGCCAAAGATTTGCACGTCGAATTGCCAACGCTCAACATGCTCGCCCGTTTCTTTGCTGGTGATGACGACCACAAGCTTGGAGATTTTGCCGCCGTACATCCACTCTTTCAGCTGCGACATGATTTTCTTGATGTACGCCTTGACCTGGTCGTCTGCTGTGACCATCATGGTCAAGCCATACTTCTTGACCCTGCCATTCTGTCAGCGCCCTCCGACAACGAGCAGTGCGGTGGACAAACGCAGTGAAGTCCTCCGCAGGATACACCCCCCGCTGGAACCTGTCACAAGTCAACATATGCCGCGGTGGCGGAGCGTGATGCTGGTTGCACACAAGATGGTATTTATAGAGTATTCAAACTGCATTCTATCAGCGACTCGATGCAGACGACGGAAAGGGCAGCTGCGAACGTACGAATTCGTTTACGGTTTTCGACGAGCCTTTTAGGGCGAGCTTGTGCGTCTTGGAGGACGAGTCTCTGCTTTTGCCCGAGGATTTGGATTTTGAGGAAGTCCTTGGTTGAGACATGTTTGCCGTGGGTTTGAGTCGTCAACTTTCCGATTGCAGGAGGCACTTTGACGAGCGTACAATAGACAGGCTGCAGTCCGGAGTGGGTGCAAAGGTGGGTCAGGTGGGTCAGGTCACGGTCTTGCATGGAGGGAGCGGCCCCCGCGGAGGTGCTATCCCAACGCGGGCTAGTGCAGTCCTTAGTCAGCACGTGAAATTCTACCCCCAGGCCGGCCGGTATGTACTATGTATGATAACACGCATTCCTTCATCCAGCAGACTTCCAGCGCATATGAACTCATGCGACCATGCGTCCGGTCCGCCTTGAGCAGCCTTCTGCGTTGCTCTCGTGCGCCGTCGATAGCGAGCCGCCCTGTCTACCGAGAGTTTCGAAGGACGTATGCGCTCCCATACCGCGCCCAATCCGACCTTGAGAAGAGGATTGCCGAAATCCCGATCGAGAGATATCGGAATTTCTGCATCGTGGCCCATGTCGACGTACGTATCACCGGCGTTGGCACCGCGTGCATGCGAGACGAGTACTGAGGTCCTTTGAAGCACGGCAAATCAACCCTGAGCGATCGGCTCCTGGAATTGACGGGGACCATACAGCCGGGCAGCAACAAACAGGTCCTGGACAAGCTGGATGTGGAGCGCGAACGGGGCATCACCGTCAAGGCCCAGACATGCACCATGATCTACCAGCACGAGGGGAGGGACTACCTGCTTCATCTCGTCGACACCCCGGGCCATGTCGATTTCAGGGCAGAGGTGTCGCGAAGTTATGCTTCGTGTGGCGGGGCGCTGCTCCTTGTCGATGCTTCGCAGGGCGTGCAAGCCCAGACGGTGGCCAATTTCTACCTCGCCTTCTCACAGGGCCTGACGCTGGTCCCCGTCCTCAACAAAGTCGACCTTCCTCACAGCGATCCGCCAAGAGTGCTTGAGCAGATGCGAGACACATTCGAAATCGACCCCGACACCGCAGTCCTCGTTTCCGCGAAGACGGGCAAGAACGTCGAGGCCCTCCTGCCGACCGTCGTCGACAAGATCCCCGCGCCCGTCGGCGATAAAAACGGGCCGCTCCGCATCCTGCTCGTCGATTCGTGGTACGACGTGTACAAGGGCGTTATCCTCCTTGTACGCGTGTTTGATGGACAGGTCAGGCCGGGAGACACCCTGCGCTCTTTTGCCACGGGGTTGAAATACATAGTGGGAGAGGTTGGAATCATGTATCCGGACCAGACACCGCAGACGGTGCTGCGAGCTGGCCAGGTAGGCTACATCCACTTCAATCCCGGCATGAAGCGCTCTCAGGAAGCCAAGGTTGGCGATACCTACACGACGCTTGGCTCGGAGAAGCTCGTCCAGCCCCTTCCAGGCTTCGAAGAGCCCCAAAGCATGGTTTTTGTAGCCGCTTTCCCGACCGACCAGGACCAGCACGAGTTCCTCGAAGACAGCATCCAGCAGATCATCCTCAACGACCGTAGCGTCACCCTGCAGAAGGAGTCATCCGATGCTTTGGGCGCAGGCTGGCGTCTGGGCTTCCTGGGTACCCTGCACTGCTCTGTCTTTGAAGACCGCCTCCGCCAGGAACATGGCGCGAACATCATCATCACACCGCCATCTGTCCCCTTCAAAGTGGTCTGGAAAGACGGTACCGAAGCAATCATCAAGAATCCCAACGAGTTTCCCGATCAAGACCAAGCCCATTTCAAGCTTGCCGAAGTCCACGAACCGTTTGTGCTGACAACCATCACTCTGCCTGATGAATATCTTGGCGAAGTCATCAAGCTCTGCGAATCCAACCGCGGCGAGCAGAAGGAGCTCACTTTCTTCACAGCTACGCAGGTAATTCTAAAATACGACCTTCCGCTCTCCCATCTAGTCGATGACTTTTTCGGCAAACTCAAGGGCTGCACCAAAGGTTATGCATCACTCGACTATGAAGATTCCGGCTACCACCGCTCCTCCATTGTCAAGCTCTCGCTGCTCGTGAACGGCACGCCTGTCGATGCCGTCAGCCGCGTTCTACACACTAGCCAAGTTGACAAAGTGGGTCGCGCGTGGGTATCCAAGTTCAAAGAGCATGTTGATCGGCAGATGTTTGAAGTCATCATCCAAGCCGCCGTTGGGCGCAGGATCGTGGCGAGAGAGACGATTAAGCCGTTTAGGAAGGATGTGTTGGCGAAGCTGCACGCGAGTGACATTTCGAGGAGGAGGAAGCTGTTGGAGAAGCAGAAGGAGGGTCGGAAGAAGCTGAGAGCCGTGGGGAGCGTGGTTATTGAGCAGGCGGCGTTTCAGAAGTTCTTGTCCAAGTAAACTCGATGTATATGTACCGTGTATGAAAAATGTACAAAAGTCTTTCAACTCTGCCTCCTTCTCCGCGCATGGGTCACTACATGGAGATTTTGACTACCCAGGCTGCCGGGAACAGGAATTTCAGCATTATCATAGTAACAAAGACACTGTAGTTCCAGGTGGTTGTTCAGCGTCACTGTCGAAATTACGGCCCCCAACAGATGATCACTATCTATTGGCTCAGCCCTGGTCATCGGCTTCCAACTTTTGTTACACGGAAACAGCATCCACTAGATCCTGATGGCGTTAGACAGCGATAAGGAAAAGGAAAAGGAATTCTTTTCCCTGCGACTCATCCTTTGCTTTTCCATCCATCGTTTCGTCGTTCACGTTGCATCGCGCTTTTATCCGTATCCATCCACTGCAATTGCTGCGTCTGTTTTCAAGTAGTGACTACGTTATGGAGACCGGCGAGAAAGAGGCCGCCTCGTCAGACAAGGATGGGAAGGCTGTGATTGATGTTGAAGCTAGCGATGACCGGAGCGTATCTTCTACATCCACGGACTCTCTCAGCGCAGCATCGGAAATCCAGTCTATTCAGCAAACACTCTCCCGCAATGCTGGACTAGAAGGTATCACCACAATTACGACCAACATGACGAGCGACCCAAGATTCGAGATTGATTTCGACGACACGGACAACCCGCAGGACTGGTCAACACTCCGAAAAGGCTTCGTCATTTTTTGCATGTCGTTCTCGACATTGGTCGTAGTCATGTACTCCACATCTTATACGGCAGGCATCCCGGGAATGATGAGTACCTTCAACGCATCCAAGACTGAGCTGGTGCTTGGCGTCACGACATATCTCCTTGGCATGGCCTTGGGATCACTCATTCTCGCCCCTCTCAGTGAGATGTATGGAAGACGCCCCGTCTATATCATCGCCGTGTTTCTATATATGGCTTTGATCGTCCCGTGTGCTCTTGCGCAAAACCTTGCCACCATTCTGGCCCTCCGATTCTTCGGCGCCATGTGCGGCTCGGCCATGATATCGAATTCGCCGGGCACTACCGCAGATATAAGTACCGAGGACAAACGCGCTCTCGCATTTAGCATTTGGTCAATTGGTCCGATGAATGGGCCCGTCGTTGGGCCTCTTATCGGGGGGTTTGTCTTCCAGTATATGGGCTGGAGATGGGTATGTACTTTTCCACCCTCTCGTCCCTTGAACTGGCAGGCTTATGCTAACCTTCTTCCTGACTAACTGGATTGTTATGATCGGATCAGGGGTGAGTTGGGTAATGGTTCTTATCCTTCCCGAGACCTATGCTCCCGCGATTTTAAGATCCAAGGCAGCAAAGAAGCGAAAAGAGACAGGTGATCATAGATGGCACAGCCGCTATGATGAAAGGAAGGAATTTTGGCCGTTGCTGAAAGAAAACCTTGTGAGACCGCTTGAGATGTCTGTCAAGGAACCTATCTGGTGGGTCTCGTGAACAAGTCCGGCACCAGACATCACTAACGAGTTCTAGCATCTTCTGGAACATATACATAGCCCTTCTTTACGGCGTCTTGTACCTATGCTTCGTTTCTTATCCCATTGTGTTCGGTGAGCTACGAGGCTGGACTTCAGGGATGGTAGGCCTCGGGTATATAGGCATAGGTATTGGAGGTCAGTGCCTTAGTCTTCGTTTAGAGTCTCTTATTAATCAAGGTCTAGGAATGATCTGCATTTGTTCCGAGCCTCTCATCCGTAAGCTGATCAACTCCCACGCCATCGATCCCTTGACGGGCAGGCCACCTCCAGAAGCCATGGTCAGCGTTGTGTGTATAGGTAGTATCTGTGTACCAGTAGGACAGATGGTGAGCCTTCCACTGTACGAGATGCATGCGAAACAAAGACTGACTTCGTACGCCAACCTCCAAGATATTTGCTTGGACATGCACCCCTGAAATACATTGGATTGCACCCATTGCTGCTGGCATTCCGTTTGGAGCAGGGAATTGCGCAGTCTTTATTTACGCAAGCAATTACCTCGTTCACTCCTACGGAATATATGCCGCCTCCGCCTTGGCAGGCAATGCAGTCCTTCGCTCCGTGATGGGGGGTACATTGCCGCTGGCCGGGTCCAAAATGTATGCGACGCTAGGACCTCATTGGAGCGGCGCAATGCTAGCCATAATCGAGTTCGCCATGATCCCTATACCACTTGTGTTCTATCGATACGGGCACAAGATAAGAGACAAGTCTTCGCTAATAATGAGAATGAGAGAGGACAAGGAAAGGATAGAGAGCAAGAAGAGAAAAGCGGAGGAGAGATCTAGAGCGAAGAGAGGAACCAGTGTCGTGGAAGAGGAAAAGAAGACGTTCGGTTAACCTCTTCGAAGAAAGGAGGGAGTTGAATGGAGAGTGACTCGAGACTATTAAAACACTCTAGCGTCAACAAAGACCACGTAACCAAAATTTTGCCATCCAAACGATCTACTGGCTTAAAAGTAAAGGTCTATAATTCCAAGCAACTCGTGACAATACACTCTACAACCAAAATTCGACCGTGGAAGAGCTTTGTCCAAGGGAAGAGGTCATGCTAAAGTGTGCATATTGCAAGAAAGATAAATAAATGTAACTTGGATAATTATTGGGTTATACACGAGAACGACTTAACTCCTCCTGGGTTTTATCGGCGCGGCAGACCTCTGCACGGTGATACAAGCTGGGGCGCATTGTGTGGAAGCGGAAAGTAATTATACCAATCAGCAAAGTATCATTCTCCTCCTCGTGAGTGTGCCTGGACAACGGCTGGGTCGGAACATTGTAAACGAAGGATCTTGGCGCTCCTAAAAGAGCACTACAATCAGGAACACAACGATCATTTCTGGGCATATATTGCACCAGATTGCAACGCTGCGTTCCGGTCAATACATGATCTGGCAAAGCATCGAGAATTACAACACATGGAACCCGAGGACAAATTCGGGTTCCTCTACTCGCTATCTTCGTAAATTCTCTTCAGCGTCGTACTCCTCAGAATCCTCTTCCTCTGTTTCCAACGCTATAATGATTGATCTTTTTTCATCTTACATCACATACGACCATAGGATCATGAATCTAGCGCTTCCCGTTCGCTCAGCGGTACTCAAGCATGATACCGGCGGATTAGTACTCAGGTGGGTGACCACTGGGGAATCCCTGCTGTTGTATGTTTTTGTCATTTTTTGCGCAGTCCTGGTTGGGTGGTCGTTCGTCTTGTAGGAGAGACGGAGCACTCGAGCACCAGATTTTTTGACCATCGATGACCTCTGCTCGCTGTACCCTCAAGATTCAACTGCAACTCAATCGGTGCAGGGGCCCTGGTCATGGAGATTAGTAATAACGCTAGCCTTAGTTCAGACGGTAGCCCCTCACAGCCCCTGAGCGAGTTTGAGCAACAGTTCGATCAATTCTTCACCTACTGAGTGATTATACCTACCATCTGATCTTGAAATCATCTCAACTATGACCTCCCATTCAATACCACCACCACCAGATCACCAACCTAGAGATTCGCCTCAGGTTACACCCCGCCAAACCCGCCGCCGCCTGCATCCTTGTCTCTCCCGTGAAGACAGGATACGAATAC
Organism: Corynespora olivacea; assembly: GCA_019202945.1. Classification (NCBI taxonomy): domain Eukaryota; kingdom Fungi; phylum Ascomycota; class Dothideomycetes; order Pleosporales; family Corynesporascaceae; genus Corynespora; species Corynespora olivacea. The sequence continues at coordinate 38,167 of JAGQEM010000105.1, forward strand.
AAACACTCCATCAAGCTGGACTATCACATAATGCTATCCAACGCCAGCTTGGTCACTCCTTACGCCAGATTGGTTCAGCTATAGCTGGGCCTCTTACCCCAAAGAAAAAGTCCGGTAGACCACCAATACTCAAGCCGGCGCAAGTGGAGGAGCTTGTTTCCTTTATAAGGCAGAGCAAGGCTACAAGGCAGATGAGTTACAAGGCATTGGCTGAGCACTTCAAGGAATGGGAGGTCACTGAGTACGCCATTCGGAACGCCCTTAAACGAAGAGGTTATCAACGACGGATAGCCCTTACTGAGCCTTCACTTTCTGATAATAGTAAGAAGGAATAGTGCACCATCAAAACCCAATGAACACAGATCTTCAAGGTGATGGCACTGTCATACTGATCGCCTATCGTGCCTTGAAACAATAAGAAAGCCAATTCGGTGTGGCTGTGAATGTTTCAAGTCGCGTCCCAGATCGGGGCCGTACCGTCACGTCAGCACAGAACATCACCCGTGCCACGCAGGTCCTATTATTTACGGTATAGTGACACTCGTCAATCTTTGACTGAGACTACTTTCGAGCAGACTACGATGCGGGATTTGTGTAATTAAATTGTCAACAACGCCGATCGCGAAAAGGAAATGGTCTACTTGCTGGAGGCTGCATATAGCCAACAAGCTGATGCTCCGCTATAAACTCCCCTGTCGACTGATACACCAGCTCACTAAGCGACGGCAGCAGCATAGGAGGCCCCATCAGGCCCCAGTTACACCCCAAATAACATCGCGCAGTGGCTCCGCCTGCTCCCTGTTAAACATATATAGCCATCATCAAACACCTCATCTCGCGCACTTCTACTCTATTTGATAATCACCACTTTGAATATGCCTCCGATCGAATCCACTCATTTACGATCATGTCCAAAAAAAGTGAACTTCAGACGCTGCGCGTCGCTTCCATTTGCCATCTTTATGACTTCACTTATTTTGATGCTCCTCGCCACTGCAGAATTCCTTCTCCAAACTCAACTCAGTCATGCCTTCCGTACTTTCGCAATGCAATATCCTGGCTCCAGTCTCGCAGAATGGCGTTTCGTTAGTCTCAATCCCGACTTCGTTGACGACGGGCCCTCGACCTCCATATTCACCATTGCAGCCTTTTCTTTAATCTCCGGTGGTACGGGAATCGCTTGGGCGATTGCGGAATGGTGGAGAGTTGGTTGGATAAGGGTACGTTTTGTTGAAGGTGAAAAATGCAACGGATGTGATGAGGTGTGGACGTTTGCTGATCTATTGATGGCCAGACGAAGAGACTAGGTGTTGTGACGTGCTTCTTAACCAGCGTCAACACTGTTCTTGCTGTGGCCTTTATGATATATGTCAACGTCGAGGAGACGAAGGGGAAGATGCCAAAACTCTGGAGCGACCTGAAAAATGGCGAGATCACAAGAGAGTACTACGTATGTACTGCACTGCCGCGTCTTTTCCCGAATACGGAGAAACTCTTTGATTTCCCGGCTTGTGATGTTTCTGTGAGTAACAACAAGTGCGCGAGTAAGCTAGCTGTGGCTGGTGCTAATATTTGACTAGAAAGCTTCGAGATATGAACTCTTCGCTGTGGTGTGCTTTTCGGCTATTCTGGCGAGCTTCGCGGTGTTGCAGGCGCGCCAGAAGTGGATGGAATGGCAAATTAAAGAGAAGTCGTGGGACATGGAAAAGAAAGGTTGGGATAGGAAGAAGTTACCCAGCAATAGAATGGTACGAAGGGAAAAGAAAGCCGCAAGTCGGCCACCAGTATCGAACACCTCTTGGGCTCAAGGTCCAACCATGTCGACGATCCAAAAGCCGCTGGCGGCTGCGGCTGCGCAAAGATCATCACTGTACGGTTACTACCACCCGTTGTGAACGCGAGGTCGGAAAATGAATATCAAATGATATTGTTTAGCATCTATGCTGAGACGTAAAAGTTTGGACGCTGAAAACCAGCACTTATTTTACAGCTGGCTGGATGAGCGTGTTGCCTACGGAGTGTCAGTATGCATTCTAAACCGTGTACTGGTGCCAGCCATACCTCCGTCTGGGAACAGGATCTGCTCGTTGTAAAACACACCACCTCTACCAGCGAGGAACAGGATGGACGCGGCCATGTCGAAATCATTTCCAGGACGGCCTGGATACAGTGAGCAGAGTAAATGAGCGAAAGGGGAATTACAAACCAGCAGGATTGGACAACCCCTTGTCAATGGTAGACTTGTTGTCGTTTCCAGACTCGCCAGTGGTCATCTACAAAAACTCAGTATTGCAACTAAAAGTTCAATCGGCCGGTCAAGCACATACCTCAGATGGAAAAATGCCTGGAGCAATGCAGTTAACCCGGACCTTAGTCTCCGCAAACACCGTCGCGAGCATGCGCGTCAAATGCGTGGCAGCGGCTTTACTTGAAGCATACGCGAATTGGCCTGCGCTGTTCCCTTTCATGAATCCTGAAATAGACGTCACATTGACAACGCTCGAGGTATATCCCGGCGTCACTTCGCGGCCCTTGGCGAGCAGAGGCAGAAATGCGATCGACATGTAGTACACGCCGGTCACGTTGGTTTTGAAAGTATCGGCCCAACTTTCCGGTGGAGACTTCCAAAAATGATCTGTGATGGCCTGCGCATCCTTCATGTCGGGCTGGCCTGTATTGGAGTATTTTGTCCTTGCAAGTCATCAGTATATGATAGGTCGGCATATGCGGATGGATAATGGATGCCTTACGCGTCGTCCCTCGCAATACCGGCGTTGTTGACGAGCAATTGAATCCCGTTTGGTTCCTTCTCGCACATCTCATTATACAAACGCTTCACGTCATCCTTATCGCTCACATCTCCTTGAAGCGGAATGATCTTGCCTGGCCCGGAGTCGTACAATTCACCCGTCTTTTTCAACACGTCGTCTCGCCGTGACGTTATGTACACCTTTGCGCCATTCGCAACTAGCGCTTGTGTAATCATCAATCCGATTCCAGTCCCGCCTCCTGTTACCAGGGCAGTAACGTGTGAAACGTCGAAGAGCTTGGAGCCCTTGAGTTGCTCGTTATCTGCTTTACCGGAGCCCATGTTGCGGACGAAAGTATGTGAGGTGGTGATTCGGGATATCTGTTGGAGCGGTGTGGTGGGGAAGCAGAGGGCTTTGCGTGTGAAGAGGCGTAGCATGATTGAACATGATTGAAGTTTAACAAGCGTAGTAAAATAAGTAGAACAGACTGCAGCAATATCATGACGTCGCTGTGACCAAAGGAGCTTGAAACTTATAGAACAAGCCAATAACAACAGATGCAACTACACTTGAGTCCACCCGTCTTCGGACGAACCTCAGACCCTTTGAGTGTAAACAATAATGACACAGAGTACTTATTTGACTTGTCGTCTGTAATCTGCGTGACTCATTTTTCAATGAATCACAAGTGTCCGTTGCGGAAGGTGAAGTAATGCTGTGGAATGAGATCTTGTGGCTTACCTGTAGTTCGATGGTATAGAAATCTTTGAAATGATTCCTTTCATCTAGTGAAATGGATGGAAAGCTCACGGAGCAGTGGCAAATCGATGGGTGAAGCATACAGGCATGGGGGAGAAAAAGCCGATTCATCGCCGAAGTAGATCCTAACTTTACTCAGCAGGCGCCACTTACAATAGCCCTAATCACCCTACACTACCCACACCATATTCCTATCCATACCAAAAGCGCGTAACTCCGCGTCTACGGTTCTCCGCCGATTCTGTCGTTTTGTCAGCCTGCAATAGCTCATTGGGCGGTTGTTGGATTAATAACCTCGGCAATCGCGCCATCGCGATGATATCATCGCTAGACTAGGGAGGGGTCTGACATTCCATTCCTGTGTTAGGTCTGAAAGCATCTGTGAAGATTTCTAATCGTTCTGTGTTCTGCGGTATATACGTATATCTATATATATATGTGTGTGTATATGCTTCAAATGCACTCTAAGAGCTTTCATCTCACGACAAATCTCCAGCAACTCACTCTTCAAGAAATTAACTCCAGCTAGTGCATCACCTCTTTTACCACTCCGCTGCCCTCTTCCTTGCTCTACGTTGCTCAAAGCGACCTATATATCTTCACAATGACGACTACCACCACCCAACCCACACCCGCCCACCTACTCTCCAGCACCGCACCCAGCCTCTCTACATCCGAAACCAACGACACGAACTTCCAAGGTCTCCGTATTCCCCGCGGACCGGTCATGGCCTCTCTGTCCTTCTATAAGCCGCCCGAAGACGGCTCAAAGCCCCACAACTATGTCGAAGTACCGACCGACGGGCGGCCACAGCGCAACTACGGCGAAGCATGGCATGACGTAGTAATCGACGACCTTCGCGGTCAAGAACAAAAGTTTACGCTGGACAACAATGCTTTTGACACAGTTCAAAACGTGTCTTCAGAGGAGCATGAGTTTCAAGACGATACAAAGATCCAGGAAGTATACTATCCCGAGGTGGAAAAGCTGTTGTTGGAGAGGGTGCCAGGTTCGAACAGAGTGGTGCTGTTCGATCACACCATCAGAAGATCTCATCCGGGCGCGAACCGTGTACCCGTTACACGCGTCCATATCGACCAAACGCCCGCTTCAGCCGCCGCGCGGGTAAAGCATCACCTTCCGGATGAAGCGGACAAGCTTTTGCAGGGCCGATACCGCCTCATCAATGTGTGGCGCCCGCTCAACGGTCCCGTAATGGCACATCCCCTCGCCGTAGCTGATAGCGCACACGTCCGCGACGAAGACCTTATTGGGGTAGAGCATAGATATCCTGATCGGACTGGGGAAACGGCGGCGGTGCAGCATAATCCGGAGCAGAAGTGGTACTACTGGTCCGGCATGACGAACACGGATCGCTTGCTGTTGAAGTGTTTTGATAGCGATGTTGGGGGTCGCGTCCCTCATACAGCATTTGTGGATCCGAGAACGCCGGAGGGTGCTGTCGGGAGGGAGAGTATTGAGGTGAGGGCTCTGGTGTTTGGGTAGGTTCTTGAATTGATGTTACTTTAATTAGCGGCATCAATAATTTTATACGTGCCAAACTTGAAAGTCGGAATCGCATCAAATACGTTGAGCGCATCTTTGACACTTCTCCGTGACACCATGCAAACATTAGTCAATCATCCTTCTATGTATACATCATACGGAGACCCATCTCGGACTAGATACACCTGCCCAGCCAACACCGCACACCCAACAATCATACTAATGAGAATGATAGGCAAGTTATACCTCACAAAGTCCCGATTGCATACATAGACGTACTTTTTGTGTAGGATATCTCTCCATAGAAGACCTGCCAGCGACGCGCTGAATGAAATGCTGAAAGCACCGTAGTTCACACCGATAACCATGCTGTAGACAGTAGCCCAGAAAGTACGGTTCGATATAGCAGTCCCATTCATAGCGTGAATGTCTTGCCAAGCTTGAATGATGCGCGAGAGAAGTATCGAGGTACCGATGTTTGTGCCTGCAAACTGTTGATTTGTCAGTCAAATGTGCAATGCAAGTAATACAAGGGAGAAGCTTACGTTGCATAGTATTACCGAAAGAAAGCCCATGCCCCCGATTGCGCCAATTGTTCCTGTTTTCTTGACATACGCATCCCATCCGTAGGCGAAGACAGGAACCCAGCCTTTGATGACAAGGGCTTGAACGAGGACGAACATGCAGAAGGCGAAGGAAACGAGTGCGAGAGGTAAGTGAGTCAGTACGGTTGCGGCGGTGGGGAAGACGATTCTAAACCATTTCCAGCGAGCTGAAATATATTCCGCAATTGTGCGCCGTTGCAAGCTTTCCCCAACCGCAGGCTCATTCACAGCATGACCTGCTTCCTGCTTCCCTGGATACTTTTCTCCTTGATGCGATGAAACCACTCGTTTGTCAGTTCGGCGCTCGAGAGCGATGCGTCGGGATTTGTGTCGGTTCATCCAGCCCCAGACAAGGTCAAAACAGAACGTGGCTGTAGCCGCTGGAACAGTGATCCAGAAAACGTGAATCTTGTGGCCATTTTGAGTGACCGCGTTCACCACAAGAAGAGTTACCAAGGTAGCAGCCAAGACCGAAGCTGCGACGCTGGCGCCCACCTTGTCCAGGTAGGGATTCATGATTTCATCGAGGGGTAGTATTGTTTCTGGTTGATCGCCTGCGTAAATTCCAGCGACGTAGTTTGTGGTGGGAATGTTCGGGTTGATTGGTTTTCTCTCTCTTGCTTCCTCCGAAAGCTCGTGCATCTCAATGTGCTTAGGGATAAGATTATCATCTCGAAAGACACAATATAGCAAGGCAGGGAAAAGAACCATACCGGTGGTAACAACAGGGACGATGACGTTGGCAGTGTAGTTGATGAATTTGATACTGAAAGCACCAGCGATCACCAGATTCGTAGGGTTGGAGGAAACGAGGATGGCCGAGGCAATGTTGGCTATTGCAAACTGACTATAGATCCAGGCACGTGGATGGGAAATGTTGGCTGAGACGCAGGTCATGTAAGCTAGAAAGGGTGTACCAGAAAGAATGATGGGATCGTTTCCTATCGCTGCTGTGAGGACAAAGAAGAACACGTACAGCAATAGGTAAAGACGATGACCAGCGTTGCCACCAGACTTTAGAACTCGGTAAGCCAAGTAGCGGATCAGACCCGAGGCATCGATTGAGATGGCGATGTAAGCAAGTGAGAGGAAGAAGAGCATGATATCGTAGGGCGCGATGTTGTTTGCCCCGATGATCCCGTCGTGGACTTCGTGGCGACCGATTGCCTGAATGGCCAGGAGGAAGAAGTCGGCTACTAAAGGTGATGTGACAGAATTCATGGGGAATTTAATCCGCACAAATGTTCTGTGATCTTGGGAATCGCGATGCGAATCTAGAATAGTGATGCGAAGAATGGCGAGTGCCTTGGAGATGGCGTGCAGTAGCACCTTTGGAGCGAAAACAGGAACTGTGAAGGGGAATAGCACATTGATGTCTGCCCCAGGGTCAACTATGCAATGGAAAATGTGGGTATGAATACTTACTCGTCATTACAAAAACGATCAGTGTTATCATGGACCGCCAATCCTTGATCTGCGATGTGTCCAACTGCCCCTTCAGTCGTTGAAGTTCTTCGGGAGAAACCGATGCCATCTTCACTCAGATGTTATTCAAGAGCAATGAGTTCGACAAGTTGAAGTTTTCTGCTCTAGGTCGTGATAGTGAATAGACTGAGCGGTGTAAAATTTAGTCGATGACGTAATTGGGATCAGCGGAGCTTAGCAATGGCAGACATCTCCCATTCAAAGGTCACAAGAATACCATGACCACTATATATAAGTAGTGTCAACTTGGAGCAGGCCGTAGCATCACAATTTCATCATTCTTGTGGTCACAGGTTGTAGATACCGTCTTTGTCTATCTCCAACTATCTCACTCCTCTCTCGTTATCAGTCACAAAATCCGAGTCCACTGGCTCACCTGCGCACTCATACGGTTCTCAAAGTCGATACCGAAATCCAAAAGTCTTCCAGTCGGTAACATCCTCATAATCCTCAGGCTGCAGCTGCACCCCGTTCATCGCCTCAGTCCCATTGCCGCCAACGCTCGCATCAACCACTTTTCCGCCACCAACCGCACCAGCAGTCCCAGAGCTTCCTACAATACCCTCATCATGTTCCCGTTTCTTGTTCATGAACTGCAGATACTGTCTCAGCGCGATAGAGAGTAGGACGACTAAAGCGTAACAGATCATGATGGCGCGAAAGGCGGTCCAGTAATGCGGGGCCTCGGTCTCTTTGAACAATTGGGGACCAGCGATATTCCCCGCACAGTACGCAATGAAGATTAGCGCCGTCATGGTCATCTTCTTCGTAACGCCGCGGAAATTGGTCTGCACGAGGGCGAGTAAGAGCGGCAGCGCTGAAGATCCTGTAGAGAGCAGGAAATAACCGAAAAGACTGGCACCATGCGGGATGGAGGAACGAGACACGATGAGCGCACTGCCAACAACCGGAGGGAGGACAACAAGAGCAGCGAGTATGCAGTTCATACTCCTGAACCTCCCAGCCAAATACCCGCTGCCCGCAATCGACCCTGCCGCTATCAATGAGTACGGTATATTTATCAGCGTGCTCTGTAGGCTTGAAAACCCAAATGACTTGATCACCAGGTTCGCGAAGTTTTGGGTTCCACCGTTGGGAATCTGGCAAAGCAGAGCCAGGATGAAGATCAACCATGTCTTTGGATCAATGAGACATTCTCGCATCTGCTCCCATCTCCATACCGTCTTCTCGGTCTTTCCTGTGCCGGCGATGACGACACGATCGACAGCCCATTGGCGCTCTTCCTCAGTCAAGAATTTGGCGGTCGAGATCTTGTCGGGCAGGAAGGTCAAGATGGCGAAACCCCAGATGAAGGTGAGGACACCGAGTACGATGTACATCCAGCGCCACGGATGCACGCGATCTTGAATGTGACCAATACCATAGGCGAAAAGAGAAGCCACGATGCCTCCCACGGAATTGCCTGCGAACCAAATCCCAGTGCGTGTTGGAACCTCATCTCTTGTATACCACGTGCTCGTTATAAACATCAATGCCGGCGTCGTGGTAGCCTCTGCAATCCCCAACAGGAATCGAACGGTGATCAAGCCGCCGTAGTTGGTACACGCAGACGTCAACGCCACCACTATTCCCCAAAACAGCGTGTTTGCGGTGACATATCTGGCAATTGGAAGTCGCGCAACAAGAATCGTGGTTGGGTAGGTCCAGAAAAAGTAGCCAAAGTAGAAGACCGAAGAGACCCAGGAGTAATCTTGACCGACCAGATGCGTATCTTTCTTCAACCCAAACACGCTAGCAGAGGAGAGTATGGTCTTGTCCATAAAGTTGAACAGATAGGTGAAAAAGAGAATGGGCATGATAGTGTAGTCTATCTTGCGAATGATGCGGCGCGCGGCGGCTTCGTCGATGTTCTGCGTGGAAGGTGAGCCATCGACAGACATGTTGGCACCAGCATCGGTGGTGGTGACCTGGCCTGCCATCGCGGAATCTATCAGGCAAAAATAACAACGTAATGAGAGCGATAGTAGGGAACGAGAAAGTTTTTACATGGTTGTTGAATATGCCGACGTTGGCGGTGTGCCGTTACCAATAGATAGCGAAGTTACATTCGGATCAAAAGTGGGATACCGGTAAGCGTCTCCGGGTATCGATAAGAGAGTGTCAGTCGATCTTCCCATCATCTGCAGCCATCGATGCAACCAAGTTTCCCTTATTGTTTCAGCCATCCTCGCTGGGTCGATAGTCTTTTGGTTCCTGTCCCACGATGTTCCCCAATCCAAGCCATGGATAAATTGCGGATTGTGGGGGTCGCGATCGAAACCAATGCCGCCCCTGGAACGAAGTCATGAAGTACGACCATTAAACGGAACAAAGCTCGGCATTTTGCGCTTTGCGGACGTGGAACTGTCACCCGATGGTGTCGATCCTCTCCTTCGATTCAAGACCAAGGAGGTATCGGCAGCAAAACCTCCCAGAAAGATCTATGGCTTGTCCAAGAAACTGTTGAGGCGAGCCTTGAGCGTATGCTCGGGTACTTATCCTCTCAAGCGCATGGATATCAAGCCTCAGAATCTGCTCGTTCGCGACATCAGGAGCTCAAACTTAAATGACACGGACCCATACAAGATTTACTTCACTGACTTCGGCATATCGCGTTCTTGCGAGTCGTTTGAAGAATGCAAAACCGAAATACCTACCTCATTCACGTGAACACCTGCTGCTCTGGAGGTTGTTCTCCAGGAGGCTCGCGACCTGTCGGCAGATATCTTTTCTCTCAGATGCGTTTTTGCAGGAATGCTCACAACCATCCTCGATGCCTCTGCATCAGTGGGATCTTGTAGAGAACAAGGCCCTAGAGCACCGCTTTGAGAGACCCTTCGCACCATTCGCCAAAGATCAGAAGGCGGACTTCGACCTTACCATGGTGCTAACACAGAAGTTTGCACATGGCTCAGAGGACTTTCGATACGCAAGCCTGAATTAGACGCAGTTCGAGCATGAGTGCTGGGAATGCTCCATACTGACGCAAGCAAAAGACCGACTGCCCGAAAAATCGCCAAAGACCCCTCATCTACCTTTCCCTTGTCAGAGTTGCACTTTGCGTACCGACCCCGAAGACTTTGAAGCTGCCGAACCGCTCACGCTATGTCTAACACCCCCGCATGTTCCTTGAAAAGGGTTTCAAATGCCGAAACCCCTATAAAGCCAGTTAAGTGCAGTGTGAGATTTTACTCTATCGTGTAGAGGTCACTATGCAAGGGTCAACTTTATTCGCCGAATGGTTCTACCCATAACGTGTTTCACCAGTAAGCTGCGCACACCAGTAAGCTGCGCACCCCACCAAGACGCGTCCACCACCACCACTCTCACCACCATGCCGCCACAACCACACGCTCAGAGGCTCTCAAAAGAGGGCCGAATAGGCCTCGCGATTGCCTCTTTTCAATCAAACCCTCAGCTATCAATGCGCAAGCTAGCTAGCATGTATAATATACCAGAATCAACCCTTCATACGCGCCTTCGAGGTATACAGCCAAAGCACGAAACTAGATCACCAAATCGAAAGCTATTACCTACTAAAGAGCAGGCCCTAGTAGAGTGGATACTAGACCTCAACTGACGCGGATTTCCACCCCAGATTATTGACGTACGACGAATGGCTGATGTTCTAGTTGCCACGCGCGGCGAGTAGCCTCCTCCTCCTCCCCTCAGCCACTACTAGACTATGCGCTTTATTAAGGCTTAGCCAGAGCTTCAAATGAAGTGGAATAGGAAGCGCGACGCCCAGCGCGCGTTATCTAAGGATCCTGTCAAGATTCAAGCCTGGTTTAAGCTTGTACAAGACACACGCCATTACTACCACCAATAACCAGTATAGTAGGACAGTGGATAGCTAAAACGCCGTATACGACAGACCAGCTTCAGCAGTAGGCTTGACATATCCAGGACCTACTTCGTCGTCAGTCTCAGAGCCCTACTACTCTAGTTATCGGCTAGCTTGTTAAAGGTTGCTAACTTGCTATGCACTCAGCTACTATCCTTACAGAGGAGAATACAAAGCTTCAAGTAGCCTGTCAACGCCAACGACGTAAGCAGACACAGCGGCGACAGTACATTACCCGTAGAGGCGCTCTACAGGCTCAGGAAGGTCAGAGGCTAGCTGCAGAGGCTGATAGGGTGGTCAAGGAGGGTGATCAGATTAATCAACCAGGACGGCGTCGGGCACCACCAACCTGCAGTAACTGTCACGTTCAAGGACATAAAAGGACTCAGTGTACTACTAGATAGCACGAATCTATTGGTTTTATCTATATCACGATATATTGTTGTGGTGTTGAGTAATCGTTCAGTGAAGGTAGATTTTCGTGGTGGGGTGCGCAGCTTACTGGTGTGCGCAGCTTACTGGTGAAACACGTTATGAGGACCGGCAGATCTGGTACCCTGCACATCGTCTGCACCCCACAATCCAGCGAGCTGGAATAGATGATCTGCTGCTGATATTTGACGATGGGGTCAAGACATTTCATGCGAGCTGTTCTACAATCCTTCAATTCAGCCTCGCCATCCTTCATTGACATCGCTAGCATGTACGGCCTGTTACGCCTTCTTCCAATTGCTGGTTGTGCGTCAGCGGCACTGCATCATCTTTATGTCGGGGAAAATCAGGGCAGTTTCATACATGCTTTGGAGCTCGATGATGCGGCACGCACGATTTTCGAAATGAGGATGATTGCAGCTTCAGGCGCTTCGCCATCATTGGCACTGGATGTATGTTGAGCGATGTATCGAAAGACACCCGACGTTGACATTTCCAGCACTCAAAGAAATATTTGTTTGGGGGCAGGCCACAAGACGGAACGCTGACAAAATATGCTGTACAATCAGACTATTCAGTGAAAAATGAGGGCACAGCGGAGATACCCGCTTCTTGTAAGCTCTATCGAAGCCCATTCCCACTCGCTTGTAAACTGATACCTCCATGGGCAACACTACCAAGTTCAGCGCCGTCCACATAACATCCAGTCCTCAATCTCCTTTTTCGATATTCGGTTCTGCCTCCACCGGTGCATGCAGCACCATCTTCTCGGCCTCTGTACCCGGATTGAAGACCCTGCGCTCTAAAGAAATCGTCGGCGATGTTCGTTCACTGGCTTGGTCTCCAAACGGCAGGCACCTTCACGCTCTGGACTCACACTCCTCCTCTTCCCCAGCGACCTCCATTTTCAATTTTTATATATCCGAGGACCCGAATCTTAACGAGCAGAATGGCACCGACATACTTGCAAACGTGACTAGTGCCCAGCAAATGGTCACGCATCCCACAGCAAGCATTGTTTATGTAGTCTCAAGAGACACTAATGAACTTGTTACCATACCGCTCGAGGAACATAAGGGCGCCAGTAATGCGACGGCGATGCCGAAACGGTTCAAGGTCTTGCCTAGTTCTATTGATGCGACGCAGTTCACGACCTCTACACTCACCATTTCCTCTTCCAAAACAAGCCTTTGGACACTATCACAATCCTCCGTACAAGCCATCATCTCAGTCTTCAGCCTCGACCCCACAACCGGCGAAGTCATCGCCGCCGTAGCGCGCGCAGCCTGGAGTGGGGCAGGTGGAATCGGACAAGCCCACCTTGCTCCAGCACCGTTTGCTGGGGGTGATTTGATCGCAGTGACAAATTCACCCATCGGTATGGTGGCATTTCTAGGTTTAGATGTGAGCGCCAAGGTGATGGATACAGCCAAACAGGATGTGGTTAACATTGATGGAGACGGATTTCTGGAAGAGGTCTGGACGCTGGGCGTCAAAGAAAAGGAGAATGGGGTTGAGGCTCAAGTGGTCAAGTTGAAGAGTTATGGGAGGATCGATTTGGGGCTGGATGCGTTGGGGGAGGGCGTGTGGGTAGATTAGGTCATATGACTTAGGGTTCTCGTGGAAGACTAACTGACGGTGACACCTTGTTGCTCCATAGCGAAATTGAAGACAATGAGTACTCCTATTTGCACGACTTCTTATGGCCGGCCTGATGCGGACACACAGCATGATTAAATAATGGTGCTCAGTTCACCTCATTGAGTGTTAAAAATGTATTATTCCTAATAGTTGTGGGCTTCTGTCCATGACGGACGAATGATGCGTTCTGGATTCGAAAGGTGATGTCAAAGTCATAGGAACAATCAATGACGCAAAAGAAAGTATGGCAACAATTATTGATACTGGACGTACTATTAACGCATGTGTTACAGGCAGTATCTGTTCAAAAACTGATGTTTGCTAGTAAGTATATATATACTGGAAGATTTCCAGAAACCACATTCTTTTTGCGTATCTCAATAGTCTCCACCTCAGTGATCGAACGCCTTCAATATTGGAGAACAGCAATAGTGATAAGAAGGTGAATATTTGAGCATGCCTTGCGTAGATATGAAGACGATGTAAGCCCAAAGGTAAGCGCTAGATCAGAAAGATCAGAAAGGGCTATCAACTGTGCTTACCTCATTCTTCATACATGAATTTCTGTATCTTCGCTCTTTATAGCACATCTTTAATTTCATCACGATCACTACTTCCAACCTGAATCACTGATACGAACCGCTTCATTCTGTTCTTATACTAGAGGCTACACCCTCAAAATGTCACTCTTTGCCATGGAGAAGCTGACGAACAAGGTCGACTAGGAAGAGAAAATATCCAACGAGGAGATTGTGTTAAAGTGGCGAGAAGAGGCTCTCGCTGTGCCGAACGCAAAGTGGTGGGATCTGGCAACAACTGGGAAGGGACAGTATTGGTGAGATGATGGTAGGGTCGAGTGGAAAGATGACTTTGCATGTAGAAGTACAGAAATTCCGGAGAATATCATGAATGAAGAGTGCTTTGATTTTGTGAATGCAATATGCGTTTTGAAATCCGTAGCTGAATTGAAGTTGAAAAGTGTGTTCGGGAACTGAGGAATAAAGCGAGGTATCACGGAGCAACGGGTATACTTCCTACACTTGACGTTACCAGAACGGTGGTCAAGTCGGATCGATTGGTATCCGCTAAACTCCACAGTACCCTATGCAGCGTCTTTAATTCACTTGTGCATACCAAATCAAAAGACCCTGATTGGCACCCCGGCTCCAACCGCATGGTTCAAGACCTGGTGCACCCATCAATGTACCTGTCAGTTCATGGCCCGCTACAGCAACAAGACTGGGCTCTTGAATCTATCCTTGCAACCACTCTCGAATCTCGGAATGCCGCGCTCTCGAATATCCTCCCCGAGTTCGTTGTGCTAATAAAGAAGCGTAGTTTGAACCGGAAGATAGCCGAGGCGGCAGGTGAGGTTGATGGCGAGGACACGTTGCTTCCAGAGCTGATGGGGATGGCGATGGAGTTCTTCAAGGACAGGAGGGATGCAGACAGGCTATTGGGAATTGAAGAGGCAAAGAAGCATCAAGAAATGCTTATAGAGGAGCGGAGTAGATTTGTGAAGAATACTGGGGTTTCATGGCAGGCATATGCTTACAACTTCTGTGAGCACCAGAGGCCAGATATCGCTCTTTTCCACGTGCAACCTTTTTTTATGAAAACAACTGCGCACTGGATTGGACTCATGATATACTTCTTGATTTTAACGATTCATCTTTCATTCCTGCGTTTGAATGTGGCGCCGTTTGCCGAATAATGGCGTGAGGAAGGGGCGAAAACCTACAAACCCTCAACACACTAGAAAGTAATTTTTGCCGTACTAAATTAAAATACTTCTAATGATGTATGTCGTTGCAACTTCTTATCTATTTATTTTCTGCCTGCCCGCTTGTCAACCTACTTCATCGCCAAACAACCAAGCACGTGTACCTGCAGCATGTATCCTATGAAGCTCTTCAACCTCGCCATGGCTTGCATTCTGTCTCTTGTCACATGCACTATTGTTGACCTACCTAATTCAGAGTCTCCTGATGGAAGCATTACCGCCTCAATTGACATCTCCAAGCGCACTACCGGCTCCTACTTCCTGTGGCCGATATCAGACCCCGCCCAGGGTCTCACTGTCATTACATTCTGTTTCGTAGACTTTCGAGCCAAGAAAAGCATGGCGTGTACTCTATTCCCGGTACTGGAACACTGGAAAGAACGCCTTGGAGTGGAATCCACTGTTAAAACCGGACGTCCTCATGATTGTGCCGACAAACAGTCCAAAACGTCTTTAGGCAACACTGGGCTACATCTCCAATAGAAATGACCCTGGGAGGCAAGTTGGTATCCCACCTGGCTCGCGATCTCCAATGCTAATTCTGACAAGGCATCGACTTAATTTCGCCCCTATGATCAAGGATATGCCTAGTGCGCAACAGCAATATGGCTACTCATTAGTTGCTCATGGGGTGAGCCATATGGTCCCGAGTGACTATTGAACCATGTGCTAACAACCCCAAGGTCGGGTATGTGCTGGGAATGGTTCATGAACATCAGCGAAAAGACAGTATGTCTAGATCCTCAAGAGGGCTCACAACATATGCTAAATCAATACAGGAGACAACTATGTCAAGGTCCAGTTCGAACAAACCAGAGGCTACGACAGGGCATTGAAAACTGGCATGGCCGACGGCAACCAGGAAAAAGAAGATGTCCAGTACTTTCTTGAAAACGTCGACCCTTTGGCTCGAAAGTGGGGGGCTATGACATGGGAGTTCATGGAGCCAGTCAATGACCAACTTTACAGGGGCGGCCCGAGAGAGGTCTTTGTCGACGACGATCTACCGTTCGACATAAACTCCATCATGTTGTACTCATCCAGCAGCTTTGCCGAGAACCAAGAAAAGTGTATGCAGGGACCGGAGTGGTGTACCATCTTGCAGGTCGTCAAGGACAGGGATGGGAACCCGACGGGACTTGGGTATATTCCCCCTCGAACATCGATCTCTGCTGGCGATGCGGCGTGGGTAAAGAAGCGGTCTCCGTATCGTGGACCTACACCTCGAGTATAGGCTTCGACGGGGAGGTGAGAGGAGCTGCGCTCGACAGTCATTAAACATGGGGCGGAGCTTTGGGAGGGCGGGTTAATATGATGAGCGTCACTTCATCCTCACGAGTGATTTAGGATGTTGGCTATCTAAGAACCTGACCGTGTTGTCGTCCAACAATGGAAATCCCGTATTCTAGCGTCACAAATGTTCACACCTGTATCAATATGTATGCGAAAGTGAGATGAAGCCGTAAACCACTTGAAAATTGCGGGCATACAACATCAGCGCGAATTACATTTGCACATTGTCGAACTAATATAACTTCCCCCTCCAAAAGCATTCCAGTATGCTCCAACTAGCCATCCCAGGAAAATTCGTCCGATCTTCGATTGGGTGTGCCGCGCCAGCTCCCGCCTCGGCCAAACACTGCGCAATCACACAACCACCCACGCACCTTCCCGCCTCGAAACTGTTCGAAAATAGCCCTACCAAGGTACTCTTCCAGCGCCTTCCACACTCTCACCTTCACCTCGTGTCTGGGACGCGTCCACGTGACTTAGCGCGGTCTTGGCAGCCACAGACAGACACTATATAAACCTGCGCCCGCCGCCCTGCCTCCCTCTCTCTTTCTCTCCACTCTTCTTTTGAGCCTCCGACGTGCCGTCCTGGTGCTCTTCTCATCTTCCACTTCCAACATTCGGCTTCGACACTTTTTCCTATCTCTTACTTCCGACATACCACTTCGACACTTCTCCCATCTTTTACACCTTCTTGTCTACCTGATTGCCATGCCTTCGTCCTCACCCCTACCCTCGTCCCCCACCGCCCACCGCTCTCCATCCTGCTCTGGCTGATGCTCCTGCTCTCCGCGGGGGGCGGCGGCGGGCGGGGCCACGGCGGCGGAGGGGGGGGGAGGCGGCGGGAGGGGGGGGGTCGGGGGAGCGCGGCGGGGGGCCTTTCCGCGGTCC
>JAGQEM010000105.1:55163-98909 GCA_019202945.1 Corynespora olivacea
TTATACACCAGGCCCCCCCCCCCACCCCCCCCCCCCCCCTCCCCCCCCCACCCCCCCCCCCGCCCCCCCCCCCCGCCCCGCCCCCCCCCCCGCCCCCCCGCCCCCCCACCCCCCCCCCCCCCTCTCCTGTTTTTGCTTTTTACTGAGACGAGTCCTTGCGACCGGCTCTTTTACTGGGACGTGTGTATCTTGTATCACCGTCGCTTTCGGGAAGTTAACGGAGGGGACCGCACCGTGGCCGATGAGCAGCTTAACCGCCAGCGTCGCCATGGTTAGGGGTGCAAGCTCTTAACTGGTTTACCACAGTTTGCATGGGGCCGTTAACACTAGATAGCTTCTGCTTTCTAGACAATTCAATACGTGTATTTATATTCTTTTCGCCCTTTGCGTGACGTGGTATTGCTGCTGTGTGATGTGCTCGGACAACTCACGGGTGACTGCGACAGAGAGGGACCTTTGACTCGACGTGCAAATGGAATTAATGAGAGTTGCAATGCGGACACGAATGGTAAACACAGCGGTCCGGCCTTCACCAATTGGGCCTTTTCACACGTTGACATGGTTTTGGCACACGGCTGTCGCTGCTGTCGCTTCCCTCCACGCTCATATGCAATCCATCACGTACGCTGAGAGCATCTATACTAATCTAAACTCACACATGGTACGGTGAGGGAAGGTGCACGTCCGACGGGGAGGAGCTCCCCTCCACCATCGGTGATTCTCCAGGATACCGTCCCGGCGCCACTGTTCCGTACTCATGAGTGGGTTCCGGCGATGGGTATGCCTGGCCTGGTGTCATGGCTCCATACTCGCGGCGCGGCATACCCTGACACTCCGCCTTCGGAGTAGGGAGCTGCTGCAATGGCGAGGTCTTGTACGCTGGCTTCGGGGGCATAGCAGAGTGCGAGGGCCATTCCTTGTTGAGACGCTGCGTCACCAAGCTGCGCGCATACGTCCTGCCCTGCTCGCTGAAGCGCCCGAGGATCGTAGCCAGTTCCCGCCTGAGCGACTCTTTCTTGGGATGCATCGGTGGCAGTGTGTTTCGCGCCGTGTATATCGCCCAGATCTCCGGCATTGCCGCGTGAACGTTGCGCTTCATCGTCTCCTCCTTCAAGTGCAATGTATACCTCTCGCTTACCCAATTGGACGCGTTCTGTAGCGCGGCAGAGGCTTTCGTGACCATGTCAGGACGATCGGTTTGGTCGAGGGCGTTGTAAATGGCGTCGAGCTGATCGTTCCACATCCGTCGCGCGTCTTCGGACAGCCATGAGTATTGCGGTTGCAGGAGCTCATGCCGACGCAAGATATGGACGGGGCCTTGGTTCGGGAGCTGCGAGGCGAGCGGTGTCAAAACTCCGGCCGCCGGGGAGATGGGATTTGAACGAGGTACGAGAAACTCCGACGGTGCAGTCTCTTGCTTTTGCTGGAGCCCTTGAACAGATGGATGCGGAGAGCCGCTCAGGGCCGGCGCCTGGAGTTCCAAGAATCTCATCTTGCGACCACGGGGCTTCCTATCATGTCTTATCAGAAGAGGCTCCCAATGAGCTGGAGATGTATCTACATAGGTCCCTGTGGCGGTGGTGCAGCAATTTGCGATTGCGGATGCTGCGTCATGCGTTCAAGCGGTATCGGTCGACCGTAAATGTAGTCGATATAGACGGGAAACGGATGACAGTCGCGCTGCAGCTCTTCCCAGTCGCTAGGACTGACCGACATGTTGGCAATGGTAACTGTGCCAGTGTGGAGATGTTTGTGTCGTGGCTCCTGGCGATGTACAAGAGGAAAGGGCGGCTAGCAAGCCAAACCCAGCGATGTAGGTAGTAGGCGAGGCGCAGCGACTTGTTTGTCACACTTGGACTATGAGGCTACCGATACAACAAACCTGAGAAGATGGCAACTGTGAAGCCTTCTATTACGGCTGTCACTACACGTTCCACAGCTTGAGCGGGGTGCATGGCTGCTGGTCCACCGATGAATGCGATGCGTGTGCCAAATGGAACGGAGCCCAGAGAAGAGATGTGCGAAACGGGAGATGAATGAGCAGGAAGGTTGAGAAGAATACGTGCTGGGTAGAGAAAGAAAACCGAGATGGTATGGGTAGTGCGAGAACGTTGTCTGAAACTGTGACGGGTAAACGATTACTGGCATGCACTTCTCAAAGTCATTCCATCGGTATATAGGTTGTCCGTCTAAGAGCTTCGAGGCATTCGAATCGTCGTAAATGGGGGAGCTGGTAATGATACGAAAGCAGGAATGGAAAGGTCGACGGCGGGTTCAGCATAGAAGCGCAATCCCTCCCTGGTCATACCGACTTGAGAGAGGCCGGGATTGATCTACACAGATAACAAAGCACAAGCCGGCCAGTGGATTCTCTTGCTCATGACATGGATGGTTTGGTGATGTCGAGATGCGATCTGTTGGACGTCCAACTTCACGCTTTCGGCCTTACATTCCTCCGTGACAGCCTTAAACTTTCCCAGTCAAACCTTCTCTCCCCACCACGCGTACCCCGCAGCCCTGCTCTCGCCATGGCGGACGCTCCCGAGACCCTCGAAGCCCTCCAGGCCCGTCACCGAAAGGAGCAGCGCGACCTCGTCTCCCGCGTCACGCAAAAGAAGAAACAAGCCACCAAGAAGACGCGCAAAGGCGTCAACGACGAATGCGAAACACTCGAGCGCGAGCTCAAGGAGCGACAGGCGCAAGAGCTTGCAAGGCACAATGGAGAAGTCGTGGCAGAGGAGTCTGAGCCCGAAGCCGAGGAGGAGGATGCAGAACAGAGCAAGGCGGGGCGGCCAGGGCAGACAAACGGCCTCGAACAGGCGGCACAGAACCTTTCGATATCGAACCCGAATGAAGAAGGCGACAAGAATGGCGACGGCGCACGGAGGAAGCCGAATCGCGCAAAAGCACGTCTCGCACGTCGCGCCGGCGAACACGAGGCCCTCGTTGCCCAGGCAAAACAAGAAGCCGCCAACATGCCCGACCTCCGCGAGCAGGAGCGCAAGCGCATGGAACAGCACCTCTCGAAGCACGGATTGCAATGCAAGGAAATCCGCGCAGATGGACATTGTCTCTATGCTGCGGTGGCAGACCAGATGCAGACACGAGAATTGGGGCTCAAGCCGCGGATACGGATAGCGGCTGCAGACGAGGACGCGCTGCCGGATTACAAAAAGGTGAGACATGCGGCTGCAGGGTGGATCGAGCAGAATCCCGACGATTTTGTTGGCTTCATGGAAGAGCCGTTCGAGGAGTACCTGGCCAAGATCAGAGAGACGGGGGAGTGGGGCGGGCATATGGAGCTCATGGCCTTGGCGAAGACATACGGCGTCAGTATCAATGTGCTACATGGCGATGGGAGGGTAGACAAGATTACGCCGGGCGAGGGCGAGGACGAGGACGCGGCAAAGCAGATCTGGCTGGGCTATTATCGGCACAGTCACGGCTTGGGCGAACACTACAACTCGCTGCGGAAGGCGCCTTGAATGTTTTGTTTTCACTGCCCAAAGACTACCTGTGTTTCCATACACTCACGCGGTCTGTGATCACACCGTTCACGATGCCCACTTTGACCGTCCTTTCGGGTGTCCAGTGTACGATCTTCACCAGCGCACCCTTGCCGTCTGCTCGATCCGTCTGCACGACCTTGCCGGCATCATCGTACGATATCTCCTCACCTGGTTGCTTGAGCAGTTCCTCATATACAAGCGAAGGGAGAGAATACGGTGGTCCGCCCGAGGAGGGAGGTTTGTGCGTGGGGAATTCAAGGCAGACAAGCACGCCAGCGGGAGCGAGTAGCTGTGCAACTCGGGCAGCCCAGCGAGCACGCAAGGACGGTGCGAGTGCGCATAGGAACTGCAGCAATCATCAGGGACTCTTCCGAGTTTGTCCAGAGAGCAGAGAGAGAGACTCACAGTGTTGTCATAAATCACGTCAAACCCTCCCCGCCGCCCTCCAACACCCTCCAACCACTCATCCTCAAAGAAATCTCCAAAAATACTCTCCCTCCTCCCCACGCCGCCCGCCTTTCCACCTTCCACCTTGTATTCGCCCTCCAGAGGCCCTTCGCCCACATCCTTCAGGTACTCCTTCGCAGCCTTGGCAGCATTCTCGCTAACCTCAAGCCCATACGCATCGTATCCATGCGCCGCAAACAGCGCTACATCGTACCCCTTCCCACAGCCGGGAACCAGCGCGCGCCGCCGTTCCCCATCCGGTGTCAATGGTGAGGGAAAGAGGTCGCTGCGCTGAGTCAGGGCATCAATGAGTGCAGGATTGGCGTGTCCACGGTCCCAGGGGAGGAAGTCGCCTTTTTCCCAGAGGTCGTCCCAGCGCTGCGAGTGTGTGGATAGGTCGTGACCGGTGAAGTGAGCGCGCAGACGGTCTTGGTTTTGCGAAGGAGGTGGGACGGTGGACATTGCGAGCGCTTGAGAAGGGCGTCTGTTAGCAATTGTTGTATGGGATGGTGGGGGGATTGTGGGGGATTTGGTGTTTAACTGGGCTGGCATGCAGGATGACAGGGATGAAGCTTTGGAATATGCGTTACGTCGTTGACCCGGAAGCGGGGGGTCCTGGGCTATGGGGAAACATGTACTACATGGGTCATATCCACATCGATTTCACACAGTTACAACATGAAAAACATGTTTGGTTCCCATTCCTCGGTTTCATGTCGAACGAGATTGATGTGATGTTTGCCATGGATACGAGAGCACGCAGAAACAAGCTTCGTCTACCCCACTATTCACGCGCAGCGGCTCGTGTTCGCAGCGGTACACAGTGGCGAAAAATTCGCCTATCTACATAGCAGTATCTCGAGGCCCGGCAATTCGGCAGCTTGTTGGTGATCAGGGAGAACAGGTTTGACCCGCCCGATCCACAATGAGCAACAAAAGAGCAAGGATGGCTTCTCCACCAGGTCACTTCATTCTTCCTTGTTTCCCCCTTCTTCTGATTTCCTGCCTTGTTTCAATCTCCACCGGCGAAGGTTGAGAAAAGGATTTGCCGGGGTGGAACACGTCACAAGACCGAGGTTGTATGTGTGAAAGCGGGAATAACACACCCCGGAAAAGCTGATGAAGAATTCGGATAACACACCCACAATTGCATTTCTACCGTCTGGGCTTCTTTTCCTTCGATCCACTTCTGGGCATCATGTCAACTGTTGAGTCAGTTGAGCCGGACATTAGGGGCAAAGAGAAACAGGTGGAATTGACATCATCGAAAGACGATGATATCTCCATTGCACCTTCGCACGCCGCAACAATATCCGAGCATGATGTTGAAGACGACCCTACAACATCAAAACCACAGCCAGCAACGCTTACACGGACGACATCAGTCATACCCGATGCCATAATCGTAGAACGAGGGAAAAGAAGAGGGCTCTTCGGCCGCTTCACCCTTATTCCAGAGGTCGAAAACAGCTACCGTTACGCCCGGAAAACGAAATGGTTCATCACGACTATCGTGGCATTCTGTGCCGTCGCCGCACCCATGGGCTCGGCCATCAACATGCCGGTGCTGCAAGACATTGCAAAGGACTTTGGCGCATCGTCCACCGTCGCCAACATGAGCGTCGCCACGTACATGCTCAGCATGTCCATATTTCCGCTCTGGTGGTCGTCCTTTTCAGAAACGGTAGGGAGACGGACGATATACATCGTCTCGTTTGCGCTCTTCGCCGTCTTTGCTGTCCTCTCAGCTGTCGCAACGAACATCACCATGCTGATTGTTATGCGAACGCTCTCTGGTGGTGCGGCAGCAAGCGTACAAGCTGTCGGCGCGGGGACTGTGGCGGATATGTGGGAGCCAAAAGAGCGTGGACGTGCTATGGGTGTGTTTTACATGGGACCGCTTTGCGGGCCTCTCGTCGGACCTATCATTGGAGGTATTCTGGGAAAGACGTTGGGGTGGAGAAGCACGCAGTGGTTCCTCGCCATCTACGGTGGCATCACCCTCATCGGAATCATCTTCGCTCTACCAGAAACGCTGCGCTCCAAGAAGGCACCCTCTCCAACTGCCCACCCGACATCCGAGAAAGACACAGCCAGACTCGAACCCTCTTATGTATCAACCCGGCAATCCGTTCAGCAAAAGACAAAGTCCGTCGCCAAAACCGCTCGACGCATCTTCATCGACCCTCTGATCGTTGTGACATGGCTTCGCTATCCTCCTATCGCTCTGACCGTCTACTACGCTAGCATAACTTTCGGGTGTCTCTACGTACTCAACATCTCCATTCAAGCCACCTTCGCCATCGCTCCGTACAACTTCTCCACACTCATCCTCGGCTTCCTGTACATCCCCGGCGCGTTAGGCTATCTGATCACTTCGCTCTTCGGTGGACGCTGGATCGACCGCATCATGCTCCGCGAAGCGCGCAAGGCCGGCCGATATGACGCCGCCGGGAAACTCATCCTCAGACCCGAAGACCGTATGAAAGAGAACGCCTGGCTGGCCGCCGTCCTCTACCCCGGCGCACTGATCTGGTACGGATGGGCGGTCCAGCATGGTGTGTTCTGGCTTGTCCCTATGGTCGCCAACTTCTTCTTCGGTATCGGGTCGATGCTCATCTTTGCCGTCGCTTCGACCATGTTGACAGAGTTCATGCCGAAGCGCGCATCTGCGGGCATTGCCCTCAACAACTTCGTGCGAAACATACTCAGTTTTACAGGTGCGCTGATCGCGGAGCCAATCATCAAGGTGATTGGGAATGGATGGCTTATGACGATTTTGGGGCTTTGGTGTGGTTTTAGTGGAGTGGCGGTTATCTGGAGTATGCAGAAGTTTGGACCGAGGTGGAGGGCAAAGATGGTGGAAGCGTTGGGTTGAGACAGAGTGTGCGAACGATGAGTGAATCGATCGTTTTGCATCTGACCAAAAGAATAACGACGAAACTTGGACAACACATATAGAGACACGCGGTGCGCATTTTTGTTTTCCACGACCGTATCGAAACGTATCCAGCACGGCCAGAGCATCAAACGACATCAGCGACCAACACATCAATCTCTTCCCCGATCCCTATAAAAACCCCCATAGCCTGCATTCTTACCCTCTCAACCTCCTCCCAATTATACGAAATAAACTACCCTCTTGATCCAAACCCCCATCCAACAAAATGGCCAAACGCACCAAGAACAAGCAGAAGAAAACCCAAAACTTCGCACAATCCGCCCAAACCCCCGCTCAAATGATGCGCGATGGCAAGGCCTTCTACGAAAACCCCTATCAACAGCCCTACACAGCACTCCAAGCAAACCACCCCATGGCCGCCACCGCAGGCCCCATCTTCGGCGTCGCTGATCCAAGCCCCCCTTCAACGGTATACCTATCAGACGAGCCTCCGGAATGGGTAGCGCCGTATATCATGAAAGGCTCGCTGATCAAGAGTCGTGGTAACAAGGCGAACGAGAACGCAAACGCAAACACCGACGCCAACCAAAACGATTTTCACCCTCATCATCACCATCCTCCTACGCAAGGAGCCATGTGCCACCAGGATGCATCGTCGGGTCCTCATGCAGGATATCTACACATCAGCAACTCCGACGAAGCGCAAGCCATCGCAAACGCATGCTACGCGACCGGCCAACCTCTCCCGCCAAACATGATCTGGAGCCACGACATCTCCAAGCCGCAAACCCACCCCCCACAGGATGTACGCTTCCACGTCCTACCCGACGGGACTGGCGTGGCGGTCCCCACGCCCAAATACCCGGGCGGACCGCAGATGCGGCAGATTGGTCCCAATATGTATTACTCGGGGGGCATCGCGCAGTATGGCAACGTGTCGATGAATGGGCAGTGGATTGTCGATACGCCGGGGAGAGTGCCTACGCATGCGGGTGGGTATCTTGTTTCGGATGCCGCGAGGGAGGTGTGGCAGAGGGAACATGGGGGGTTTTTGTGAGTTGATGGGAAGGGAAGCATGACGGTCTCCTTTGAAATGACGTTGTTTTTTCTTCTTAGTAAAGTATGCAAAGGAATCCTACAGCTCGGAGTTTTCTTTCCATCCCAGAATAATCCTACGTCGACTTTCAACATGAACACGTCACTCGCAAAGCGACATTCTGCAATTAAGTGATCCATGCACCTCTCTCCTCCCTCGCCATCTCACCCCAGGCCTCATGAGAGGTCAGATCTCCAACTGCCCAAGCACGCCATTCTTCGCCGTTGAATCCGATTACTTGACAATGATGCGCTGCTCGGCACAAACGTGGTTGGCGTGATTACTTATCAGGATTTCTGCCGAGGACGTTCAGGAATGCAGAACTTGGGGTGCTTACACCCACTCGTGAGGGACACCTTATGCGATGAGTAATTACAGGGTTGGAGCCATTCGAGAAGGCCGCGAGGTGTGATGCGGGTAGGAACAGACAGTGGTAGATAGTATATATGCGTGCGATGTGTCGCTTTGAAAGGATACCGTTCTTGAGACGTCCTTCGTCAACCTTGATCCCGATCTACAGAAAAAGGCTCGGGTCGAATTGTGGAGGGGATACGACTATGCAGGACCCACGGACTGACTGTGGAGGTGCATCGACGTCTGCGAGCGATGCAATGGACATGGAGAAAGGAAAAGTTCAAGACTCGCATTCCCCCTCGCCACCGGCACAACTCCCATCACCTCCATCGTCATCATTACCACTACCCAAACCGCAGTTGGATTGGGACGGTCCCGACGACCCAGAAAATCCGCACAACTGGCCTACGCTTTTACGCATCTACCATGCCATGATTCCAGGCCTCTTCGGATTTGCCGTGTGAGTCCCTTCCCTTGCACTCCAAGAGTCAGCCTTCCACTGACACTTCCCAGCACCTTCGGCACCTCCATCTACACGCCCGCCATCCCCTCTCTCGTGCAATCCCTCCACACAACCCGTACCATCGCCCTTCTGGGCCTGACCCTCTACACCCTCGGCCTGGCCTTTGGCCCCATCTTCAGCGCTCCGCTTTCCGAACGCCATGGCAGGAAGGTCGTGTACCTGACATCTGGGCCCGTGTTCATGCTGTTCACGCTGGGGGCCGGCTTCTCAAAGGGAATGGGCAGTTTGCTGGTGTGTCGGTTCTTCGCGGGGTTGACGGGGAGTCCGGCGCTCGCGGTGGGTGCGGGGACGAATGCGGATTTGTTTCTGCCGCGACAGAGGGCCGTGGCTACGAGTTTGTTTTTGATGGCGCCGTTTGCGGGGCCGAGTTTGGGGTGAGTCGGCTTTGTCTTGTCTGGTTGGATTTCCGGACCGGGAGGACACTGGGAGGGGATGCTGACGAGTGGGCGTGATAGGCCGGTGGTTGGCGGTTTCGTGGCGCAGTATAAGGGTTGGGAGTGGACGCAGTGGTGCATGCTTTTCGTCTCACTCGGCGTCCTTCTCGTATCGCTGCCGATGAAGGAAACGTACAAGCCCGTGATCCTCAAGCGACGGGCGAAGAGGCGAGGTAGTGAGGTGCCGAAGGCGGATACTGGCGGTGGAGAAGCGGTATTGAGGTCGTTGGTTCGGAATCTCATTCGACCGTTGCACATGTTGGTCACCGAGGTAAGTGCGACTTTCCCCTTCCGCGTTCATGTAAAATCTCACTGACACCACATCGCTCAGCCTGTCGTGCTATCCCTCTCCCTCTACACAGCCTTCGCATTTGCCGTCCTCTTCCTCTTCTTCGCCGCCTTCCCCGTTATCTTTTCCTCTCCACCTTACTCTTTCACAGCCTCCCAAACCGGCCTCACATTCCTCGGGATCGGTCTCGGTGTGCTAATTGCAGGTCTCACAGGCATACTCGTTGACCGCTACATCTACCAGAAACGACACCACAAGGCCGTTGCTGATGGGAAAGAGTTCGTCGACCCGGAGCATCGGCTATGGAGTGCAATGTTGGGCAGTGCGGGGATACCGGTAGGGCTATTTTGGTTTGGATGGGCAGCAGATAAGGGGTGCCATTGGACGGTGCTTGTTGTAGCCGCTGTGCCTTTTGCCTGGGGAAACCTATGTTTGTTCGTAAGTACCACTGGCCGTAAACGTGAAGCCGAACGGCTTCGAGAGAAAGGCGGCTGACCAGAGACGTGAAAGATCTCGGCGGCGTTGTACATGGTCGACGTGTACGGTCCGTTGAACGGAGCATCTGCAATTGCGGCGAACGGCATCTTGCGATATACGTTGGGTGCCGTGTTTCCACTCTTCACTGTTCAAAGTAAGTAGGGTTCTCAGGACCTACCCTTGGCCAAGAAACTTCCTGTTGACACGTTTTCTGCAGTGTATCACACCCTCGGTACTGGCTGGGCAACCAGTCTTCTTGGGTTCCTGTCGTTATTCATGCTGCCGATTCCGTGGGTACTGTTCAGGTGGGGCCCACAGATCAGGAAGCGAAGTAGCTATCCTGTGGCTATGTGAAGCAAGCGGGATGATTTTAGACTGTGGATACTGTATTCATCATGGCCAAAGTGAAAATGCCTGTGGGTGAGTGTGTATTTTTTAGATAAGAGGATACGTTGCCTGTGCAGATGCAATGAACTCGAGAAAGAGCATTTTGAGATGTGGGAACCAGTCCAATGGTTCAAATCAAATCATGAACAAGAAGATGAGCAGAGAACGAGATGAAAAATAGAGGATGGATAACGAAAGACTGTAGATGCATATCGAGATGAGCAATGTCGCCGGAACTCCAAAAGCCCCCGTCGATCATGGCCCATGATTCATAATTCCATCCTTGATACCTTCCAATCAAGAGTTTTCATGGTCGAGTTGTCGCATCAGTCGCAGACTTTGGCACAACAACTCCTTTACTTCTCAACGAACTTGGCGCCGATCAAGGTACCCGTCAGGGAGCTTGTCGTGCCATCCGTCGGAGCGCCAACAGTCAAGTTGCCGACTCCAGGCCCCGTTCCCAGAATGTTGCAGCCATCGGGATCAGTCTTGGAAACGAGCTGGTTGATGTAGCCCTCGCAGTCTGCCGTTGACCACTGCGCTGGAATGCCGGATTCTTGCGTCTTGGGAACGACGTAGACTATTCGAAGTCAGCCTATCTGCATGAGCAAAGGGGGGAAAGATGGACAATGTACAGTTGACAGCCCACTTGCTGAGCTTGTTGCCGGCGCTCTCAACGAGGACAGGAAGCGTGACATTCTTGGGACAATCGAGCGAGTAGGTATCGACAGCGGTACAGACGGTGCTGTTGTCGAGGTTGTTCTCGGTCGGGTAGGCGCAGGGCGGCATGAAGGCAGTGCAAGAATGCTTGAGGATGGTTTGGGCGTTCTCGGGTCCAATAACGAGCGACATGTACTTCTCGCGGTCGCCGCATGTCGCCTGCGTGCCGGGGAGAGGCGCCCACGTGTCACGGAGGGCGAAAGGTGCTGCGACGGCCGTAGCCGCGAGAGCGCTGAACATGAGCGTGGCGCGCATTGTTGTGTTTCGGATAGGTGACGCTGGAGAAATGGTTGTTTAGTGTTTCTTTGAGACGGTGGATTGCGGGCAAAGGTAGACCACGGTAGGAATGATCCGCTGATCGGTTATATTAACAAGCTGCAGCTGTGAAGAGGGGCTCGAACCAGTAAAGTAAGAGACAACCTACCGAGTAGCTGTGTAACCGATTTACATCACCTGCAAATGCTTTTGATGATGATTTTATACTCGCGTCGTACAGAAGGATGTGTGAAGGTAGCAAGTGAGTACGTTTGTACTTGACGTCAGACCCGACCACGGCACACTTGTTGGAAAAGAAAACGAACGGACAGGATCTTTCTGATCCAAAAGCACTTTGATCACTCACTGTACAACCGTAGACGAAACAATGAGGGTGCGAAAATCAGCAGCAGGCGTCCGTATAAAGAGGGCTGATAGCAACTCATCTGGGCAGCTTGGAACCGCGCCGGCCCAATCTCCTTCGGGCGTGTTCATGAGGTCATTTCCCGCCCCGAGCGAGGCTCGTATTGATGAAGAGTGGTAGGCGTCGTGGTGTGGAATGGGAAGTTGGACATGATGCGCGGAAATTGGCGGAAGGTGAGTGGTGGTGAGGTGAAAGGGCTGACCAATCAGAGGTCGGCAATTGGGAAATTGGTCCGAGAGCAACGTTTTGAAACAGGGCCGATCGCTCTGTCTGCGGGGAATGCGTTGCGGGTGCTGGGAGATGGGAGGAGGGATGGGGATCATGCGGTGGAGCGGGTGATGTCAGCCTCGAGGGTGGTTGTTGTGAAGAGAGTCGGGGTTGCTGATGTGGGATGATGCGAGGTGATGATGGGCAGCCATTTTGACCCGGAAAAAGGCATCAGACGTTGGGGAATGTCAAGTGGTTAAACGTGCAGAGCGTGAGATTGGCCGGGCTTTTTTACATTCGTTAGGGAAATGTACGAGAGAGACCCAGCATCGCCGATTTCACGTTCTGCAGTACATGAACGCTTGGGCCGATTCAACACGATTCGGCAGTATAATTCATCCAGCTACGTCCGCCCAACAACATCATCAGAAGGCATTCTCAAGAATGAGACGATGTTAACATTTGGAACGCGGCGCCGTTCCTCCGGGAGCGTTCATTGGCTGATCCGACACCATGTAGGGATCACCAGGGAACGGTGCAGTAGACGATGGGTGTGATGGGTGGATCGGTTTGCTAGACGACGTGAAGGATCGGGAGATGGCACCGAAATATGAAGGATATCTTCAAGAAGAAGAAGAAGAAGTACGGATGTGGAAGATGGTGTTTGCAGATTCTCGATTTGATGCTATTTCTCGTCACGCATTAGCTCACGGATTTGCTCGATGGGGGGACGAAGAATCAAACTCACCGAATGGCTGAAGAGCCCTTTCCTCCGCACTCAATTGCCCCGAAGCGCCGTTTCTCCTGGACCGAGAAGCTTCACTCAGCGCCAGAAGTGGTTAAAATACATGTTTTTTTCTTCGTTACAATTTCCTCACGCGAGCAGATCCGCGACGTTCATCGGCATCTCATCGATTTGGGTCGAGTAGTACACTAGAACTTGTTAGCACTTTTCATACTCCCTTGAAAAAAAAAGAAACCTTACACTCAATGTCGCGCAGAATGCGCACGTCCTCCTGGGTCACAAAGTTGATGGCCACACCCTTGCGTCCGAATCGACCGCTTCGCCCGATCCTG
The DNA here is from genome assembly GCA_019202945.1 of Corynespora olivacea. Lineage (NCBI taxonomy): Eukaryota > Fungi > Ascomycota > Dothideomycetes > Pleosporales > Corynesporascaceae > Corynespora > Corynespora olivacea. The sequence continues at coordinate 68,265 of JAGQEM010000105.1, forward strand.
TGGATGTAGTTCTCACGGTTGGAGGGAAGGTCGTAGTTGATGACCAGCGACACCTGCTGCACGTCGATTCCACGTGCCCAGACATCGGTCGAGATCAGCACGCGCGAGTTGGCCTGGCGGAAATCCTGCATGATGCTGTCGCGCTCGCGCTGCGGCATGTCTCCGTGCATGGAGGATACGGTAAAGTTGGCCTCGCGCATCTTGTCCGTCAGCCAGTCGACCTTGCGGCGCGTGTTGCAGAAGATGACGGCCTGGGTGATGGTGAGGGTGTCGTAGAGATCGCACAGCGTGTCGAACTTCCACTCCTCCTTTTCAATGGCAATGAAGTACTGCTTCAGGCCCTCGAGCGTCAACTCGTCACGCTTGACCAGGATGCGCACCGGGTCGGTCATGAACTTGGTCGTCATCTCGAGGACGTCGTAGGGAAGCGTGGCCGACACAACCACCACCTGCGTGGCGGGGGGGAGATAGCGGTACACGTCGTAGATCTGCTCGCGGAAGCCCCTGTTGAGCAGCTCGTCGGCCTCGTCCAGCACCAGCATCTTGATGTTGCGCGTGCGCAGGTTGCGGCGGCGGATCATGTCGGCAACGCGCCCCGGGGTTCCCGACACCACGTGCTGGCCGTGGTCGAGCTTGCGGATGTCCTCGCCGACGTTGGTGCCGCCGATGCAGGCGTGGCATTGCACGTTCATGTAGTCGCCGAGGCCCATGATGACCGACTGGATCTGGGTCGCGAGTTCGCGCGTGGGGGACAGGACGAGGGCCTGCGTCTCGCGCACCGCCGTGTCGATGACCTGGAGGATGGAGATGGAGAAGGTCGCCGTCTTGCCCGTCCCCGACTGGGCCTGCGCGATGGTGTCGCGGCCCTTGCAGACCTGCACGATGGCGCGCGACTGCACGGCCGAGGGGGACTCGTAGCCGTATGCGTAGATGCCGCGCAGCAGGTTCTCCTTCAGGTGCATCGCCTCGAAGGTCGGCGCCACGGTGACTTCCTTGGAGGTCGCAAACTCCATCTTGTCGTCGACATTGCGATCGATGCCGTCGGCCATGGTTGCGGGGTTGGAGTGGTCACGATCCCTCTCTCTCCCCTGCAGGACTGAAGGAGGCTCTTCTGATGCTCGGCGAAACGTTTTCCCGGCGAGATCCATCGACAACGGACACATCGACGCCGCCTTGCACGCCCCTGACCATCGCCAGCCCGCATCCACCATGCTCCTCGAAGACCAGCGCCAGATCCACGAGCATCTCGAGCGCCTTGAAGAGGCCATCGCCGACCGGCTGACCGAGGACCCTCTCCATGTATGTCTCTGCCCTTGTCCACGCACCCGGTGCAGCGCCGATGCTGACGGAGAACAGGTCCGCGACCGGCTCGCACGTGACCACGACATTGCGCGCTTCCTCGGCCAGATCGAGAGCCAGTCCGGCCGCCTGCTGAACCTCTACGAGGATGCCGACGGACAGAAGGACGACGAGGTGCGCCACCTGACCCTGGGCGACCCCATGGAGTCCTTCATGAAGGAGATCGCGTCCATCACCGACTTCCATCGCCGGTACCCCAACGAGCCGGTCGAGAACCTGGAGAAGGCCTACAAGCGGCGGACGCCCGAGGACCAGGCCCGGTCGCTCGCCGCCATCGAGGCCATGTTCACCGGCGAGGAGGGCTTTGGTCGCTTCTTCGACCTGACCATGCTGCATGAGCAGTACCTGAACCTTCCCGTGCACCAGCATGCCCGCCGCCTGACCTATCTGCAGTATCTCGATCTCTTCGATGTCTTCGTGCCGCCGCAGTGCAACATACCGCGCAACCACAAGATGTCCGAGCCCTATTTCCACTATCTGAAGGCGCTGCAGGACTACCTCGAGAGCTTCATGCGACGCACAAAGCCGCTCGAGAACCTGGACAAGCTGTTTGCCGAGTTCGACCAGGACTTTGAGGACGCGTGGGACAAGGACGAGGTGACCGGCTGGGAGAGGAACGCGGCGCAGAGTGCACCCACGACCGGCGAGCCGCAGGGCGAGGGCCTATGGTGCTCGGCCTGCAAGCGCGGCTTCCAGAAAGAGACGGTCTACGAAGCCCATTTGACGGGCAAGAAGCACAAAAAGGCCGTGCAGGAGAGCGAGTCGAGCGCTGCGAATCCTTCCCCCAACGGCGCCGGTGGCGACATCAGGCGCTTCAAAGAGCACGCCGTGGCCGAACGCGAATACCGGATCCGAAGGCTTGCCTCCGCCATGCAGACCAAGCGCAGCGATACCAAGGTCAACGTCGAGCGCAAACAGGGCATGACCGAGCGCGAGCGCCAACAGGAGATGGAGCAGCTGTATGCGGAGACCTCCGAAGCTGCGAATGGCCCCAAGGATGACGGCGACGACTCGGACGGCGAGGAGAAGATCTACAATCCGCTCAAACTCCCACTGGCCTGGGACGGAAAGCCCATCCCCTTCTGGCTGTACAAGCTCCATGGTCTGGGTGTCGAGTTTCCGTGCGCCATTTGCGGAAACTACGTCTACATGGGTCGACGTGCTTTCGACAAACACTTCAACGAGCCCCGCCATATCTACGGCCTCAAGTGTTTGGGCATCACGAACACGACCCTCTTCCGCGAGATCACCAGCATCGAGGAGGCCCAGCAGCTGTGGGGCAAGATCCAGCGTGAGAAGAAGAAGGAGAAGGCTACCGTGGACAATGTCGTGCAGATGGAGGACTCGGAAGGCAATGTCATGCCGGAGAAGGTATATCGTGATTTGGCCGCTCAAGGCTTGGTTTAGGTGTGTTTGTCCAAAGGGAAGGATTATGCTTCACACGTCAGGAGAGAAGATGGACATCGAAGAAAGCCTTGACGCACAAACGATCAAGCGCCAAACCCCAGCCTCCTTCTCAATCAACAATGAAGGCGAAGCGATAATGGCACGCATTCGGCATTCTTTTTGGTTGGGATACGGGCATATTACAATACGGTACGTTCTCCGACTTCACACTGCAGTTGGCGACTCGTTCGTCACTTCCGCACGCTTGATGTGATGGAACAGTGCATTCAGATGCTGGGAAGTATGTAAGATAGCAAATCCGGATAATTTTTTTCATGACCTTCTTTGACCAAGCTGTAGAGTTCGTGCCTGTGGATTTGAATAGCTGACTTTTCGCAGACGCAAACGTTCATCTGTCCAGTTCGACATTCAATCGACGACGTCCACTTGCCTCCCCAACGCCACCTCTTCCCCCGCGCGAAACGCCATCAGACACTCCAGACCTACTTTCTGCAGCCGCAGCGTCCGAAGAGAAAACCGTACGAGAAATATATACTACCATGCCAGCTATCCACCTCGGTGATGCAGAATACATAGCCCATTTATCTACCTTCCTCAACTCCCACGACGGCCGCCTTGAATCACGTCTCTCTCCCGATCTTTACGCATTCTTCTCCGCCAGCTTGGACGGGGATGACGACGAAGTCGCCAAACTACGCGATGCGATACGGGAAGACTTTTTCGGTGCCGAAGAAGTGTACAACGCCTTCTGCGCACGGTATGGAAAGAAGAGGAGCGAGGAAGTGCACGGCATCGTGAAGAATCTGCGTGACAGGGGAGAGAAGAGGGAGTTTCCGGATCTGGCGGAGAGATGGGAAGCTTTTGTACGCACCATGGAGATGAAGACGTTGAGGGAACTTGTCGCTGGTGGAGAGGGCGACGTCGTGAAAGGGGAAGAAGACGGGAGAGGAAGCGAATTGCCCTTGTCAGCAACGGATGCGGAGGTCGCGGAGAGGAACAACGGAACGGTGGAGGATCTTGTTGAGGGCGGTGTGGAACGGAGGATGTGGTGGGAGCTTTTGCAAACGGTGATATTGGGTCGCGGTAGCAGCTGATGATGCTGCTATGTATAGTACGACGTCTTCAACAAATCACTTCATCCCTCTCGCCATCCCAATCATCCCCCGCATCCCTCTCTTCTTCTTCCCCTCCTCCCCACCACTTCCGTCTTTTCTCTCCACCCCACTACCCCACCTCTCGATAACTCCTCCTACCAAACCCTCCTTCCCCGCTGTTCCTCCCGCCAATCCGCCGCTCATATGTGTCGGCTGATTGACCTCCAACTCGACTCTACCATACGTGCTAATGTCTAGGGGTGCTACAGGCGGCGCACCGGGCGCCGGCATCCACTCCACCATTATACTCTGGTCTTTGGAGAGCTTCTGATTGTCGAACCAAAGTTCGAAACGGAGATCTGCCGGGCCGACCAAGACGCGCACCTGGTATTCGACGCGGTAGTAGTGTTTACCCAAAGACCAGAAGTGTTTGTTCCGTTCGGTAAATTTGGAACTCTCAGCTGTGGAAAGGTCGGAGGATATTTCGCAGAGGATATGTGTGTCTATACGCTTGTCAGTCTTCGGTTGAGGCGACTTTGCCCCAAGGGGGCTGGACCTACCCTGGTTCATCTGCGTAGGCAAATTTTCCGCCTCCAGAGCACTCTCTATCACGCTCGTTGGGAATGTTCTTCCTGGATCTCCTGGCGTAACTTTCTTGACGAAGTTGTGGATGATGGGCTTGTCGACACTGACCGGCTCTCCCTTCTTCACAAACCATGCTATCGCTTGCATGATGTATAGCTTTCCGTTCAACGGATCCTTGACCAAATCTCTTCCCATATGCTCCTGATTATTCCTGTCGAATAGAATCTTGCACATCGTGCCATAGCTCGACCGACAACATCGCCAGCCAAGCACCGATTGCGAAGTGAGCAGTTTCCGAACACGATCGCTGACAAGGCCCTTGCAGACTGCGAGCTGTGGATCCGGGCTTATGCGTAGGGAGATATTTTGCGCATTCGGCAACGTCGATGAAGAATAATATTGTCGAAGTCGGTGTTGTACGTATGCGCTGTTTCCAAGCCCTCCACTCAGTACCAGGTGAGCGACTTGCTCTCCCGGGAACTTCTCGTGCAAGCTCGCAAGTTGAGTATCAATCAGACGGAATAGTTTACTGATCTGTCTTTCGAAGAGTTTCTGCAGGTCTTCGCTTTGGAAGGTCATCTCACCCCCTCTTATCCGTACATCAGGATCGCTGTTGTTGTACGTGTGAGGGAGCCTTGGAACCGCAATACTGAACATGGGTGTATCATCTGGGGCGCCGTACTCGCATTTGACTGCTTGGAAATCGCTTGATTTCATCATTTCCCAGGCCGCATCTTCGTAATCTATACCGAGGGGCACCGTTTCGTTAGCTAGCTCCAGTCTTTTTGCGACCAGTTTCTCAAATTCGTAATCGATTGCTGCACTACCTATTGTTTCGCCGAACACAACGTCCAGCTGTTGGAGGGACAATGCTTGAGTGTTACCGGGTGGAGTATTGATACGAAGAACGGAGAGATCAGTAGTTCCCCCTCCGGCATCGCAAACCAGTAGGATGTCGTTTGAACGGAAGATTCCAGGGGCTTCGGTGGAGATGTGGACGGCAGCTGCTTCGGCTTCTGTGAGACCTATCGAGATGCTGTGTGAGGGATGTGTGCCAAAGCCTGAGGCGTGAACGATGCGGCGGAAGGACTCCACGACTGGTATGGGTGGCCAGGTGGTCGGGACCGAGAAAACGAACTCAATGTTCGCCTCTTCCCACGTCGTTCCGCTCAACTCTCCGCCTAGCTTGAAGCGCAAATACTCATACATCTTCCTCAAATAGTCTCCATACCACTTCTCAACCTCTTCAATACGCTCGGGTGCTCCTTCTGGATCCTGCTTCTGTTTCTGGACGAGGCGCTCGGGATCGAGACATGTTTTAAACCACTCCCTGTACTCCTTGTCCGAGGCAGTGGTCTCAGCAGTTGTATCGGAAAGGAATCCCCATGAAGAGGGAGCCGGATCATTGAACGGGTAAACGATGACAGTAGGGACTTTGTTCTCGTTTGCCTGGAAGCGGCCCGGCCATTTCTGCACCCAACGGACTGTTGAGCTGCCGATGGAGAGGTTGGCGTAGGCTACTCCTGTACCTGATGAAACGATGTGTCAGTGGATTCTGTTTCTATCCTGCGTCTATCCTGCAAGGCGGGTAAACGGTGCAGGATCGAAACAAAATGCGGTTCCTCCACGTGATCATCGTCTAATCTCTCCGCTTACCTACCCTCTTCCCTCCTAGCGCCTCAACCGGCACCTTCTCTGAACCCTCTCCAAAACGCAGACTGTCACTTACAGGTCATCCCCAAGTCGATTCCCACCACCATATGCGGCTTTACTGACTCCATGATCCCCGTCTATCTCCTCGAATTCAATGCAGATACTGTCTCGCAAGACTTTCCACTGTTGTCGCACGCGAAAGGGCAGCAGGCTGAGTACTTTTAAGACACAAGAAGCTTGATGTGGCAGGCAGCATGCATCGCCGTTTTCTTACTCCCCGTTCCATAAGCTAAGCCTTGCGGCGCAGGCTAGGGCCCCCCTTGTTTGCTTTGGGCACGGCGGTCAAAGGAGATATTGATAGGCTGTTGGTCAGTTGGATTGGGTGGCCTGATCGCTGCTTAACGCAGTTGGGGCCAGGCCGCTAAGGCTATCGTGTACATTCCCCCCGGCTCAAGGGTGTAGCGTCGAATCCTAGCCAATCCGATCTTTAGGAAAAACCACTTAGAGGGAGAGGTAGTTTACCGTATTTTAGCCCCATAATAGTCCGTTGTAAGGGTAAAGCAGGGCGTTTTGGCCAATAAGCAGGTGAAAGTAAAGGAGAATTCGACGCTACACACTTGAGCCCGGGGGGTGGGGTGGTGGGGGCACTGTAGCTCTATTGCCCCATTCCACATCTGCAAGACTATTCATATACTTAGCCGCCTGACAGTTTTTGTCAGCTTTTGTTTGGGCTTCTGCGTTTTCACTTCGACGCCTCTCATATTCTCGCTGCGCTTCCTTTTGACATCCGACATCGAATCGACACTCTTGATTTTGCTCCTTACCAATCGGCATGGGGACACTACAGGCTCCAACGAAGATAATGTTGCCTTGGGCACCTTTGCCTAGCCTTTTGGTTCAGGATGTGACATTATACACTGCCGACGGGCCTGTACCGATACACATTGAGAAACAAGGAGGTGCAAGTACATACAGTATAACCAGAGCTGGTGAACTACCTCAGTTCATAAGTCCTGGTGGACCCGCTATCACAATCGACAACCTCTATGTCTTCTCTTTGGGTACGGATCTCGTCAGTCTCGTTGTCAAACCCGTTTCAGTTCCAGAATCAGTATCAGCAAGTAGCACGATACAGCCTTCAACCCCGCCGTCCTCAACATCATCAATATCGTCTACTCAACCCAGTTCCCAAACTCCTTCGGCTACTAAGGCAACATCAAACAATGGCCTGGCTACTGGGGCTGTTGCCGGTGTAGCAATCGGATGTTTGGTCGTAGGGGCTCTCATTGCTGGACTTTTGGTATGGTTCTTTGTGAAGCGAAAGAAACTCCAGAGCGTGCGCGATTCCGAAGCAAGCGCAGTTGCCTTGATGCAACATGAAAAGGGACCAACGACTAAAACTGTGTCAATACATAACGCAAGTCCAGTTTTCTTTGCGGTGGAGGGTCTCTCTCAACCGGCCGAGGATAAGGCCATCTCTGGAGAAATATCGAAGATCAGCAATCTCATCAAAAATCACGTCCAGAGTTACTATCACTCAAAAAGCGTCAACCCCGGCTTAATCGACTGCGACGATCTTCAAGGACTAGGAGGCGATTTGCCGGTGTCTGTTGGAACCCTTAGTGCGCTTCTTGGAAACACCGCCACTAGGGAGATAGCACTTCGGTTTTGTATTGCTTGGGTTGTCACCTCTCGAGTCCGACTTCATGACTCGCCTGCCACAACGTTCCTGCCACTTGAGCTTTCGGAATGTTTACGATCAATGTCGCTGGTAGAGCAGGGCTCCAGAAGTAAGACATCGGCTCGGACTTCTGATTTGATTTTAGACTAATCGTAGATCAGCACATCCCACATTCTTCGCAAAATGGCGTGTTATTACTGCAGAGCTCATGCGTTCGACCTATGTCCAAAATCCATTCTCGGCCGAGGACTCCCGTGTCCACAACATTCGAGTTGCCGCAAGCGTGCTTGATAACGTGCTTCGACCGTACACCGACTCTCGCATGGATAACGGACAGAGAAGCCGAAATCTGGAAGAGATTCTAAAGCGAGCCGCGCAATTTGCGTTCACGCTGTTTTCGCAACCCACACAATGGGATTTCGACTGGGAGAGCGATGACGGCGTGAAATCAGGCAGTATCTGCATCTTCCCAGCTCTGGTACAGACAAAGGATGAAAATGGGGAATCCATCAGACCGCCGCAACCCTTCAGCGATGCTGTAGTAAGGCGACTGGATGAATGAGAGTCTCGATGGTTTTTGATATCCTTCCAACGCAATCTCTTCCCACGCCCCACCATAATCATTTCCAACAACTAGCTTCCCAACGAGGCACTGCCTTTTTCTCGCGTGCTTTTGGAACCTATTTTTGAATGCATGCGGCTATGCCCGCTTTTTGGCGAGGCCAACGTAAGCAAGGCGGCCCCCCAAGCCATTAGACAGTTTGGGCCGATTTTCGAAGGATTCGCACTCCCGATTGGAGTTCGTTTATACTATTTCCGAAAGGACTTCTGCAGGTGGTCAGTTACCCTTGTAGGTAACATCGAGCGAACGTCAGAGTCTACCCTATTAACAGTACCCGCGACGATCGCGCGGGTAGCTTGTCCTTTGCCATTTGTCCTCATCGCTTCTACCCCACCCTGCATTACCAACGATCACAGTATATAACCTTTCAGCTACTATATACGACCTCTACTATTGGCTCTAACCTGACTTGTATACCTATCGAGTATTACACAAAACTTCTCCCGCGTCAGCCTGGTCTCGCCTGACAGCGTAGGGTCCTGGGAACCCTATGCGCGTTCTTCACTGCATGTATCGCCTGCTATTTTTATTCCTCTAATCACCAGTCCACGAGATCGAATACTCTCCCTACTTTGGAACTCTTCAACGATCATCTTCAGTCGTCAAGATGATGCCAGGCGCGGGATTGTATCTTCCGGAGAGCTCACACCGAGCGCATCCGACGCAGACCAAATCAAAAGATCAGACAAGCGCGCCAACAACGTCCCACAAGTATTTCCGAAGACTCAACCCAAAGCAGAGCCAAGACTCGGGACGTCAATCTGGTACCCTCTCCAGGACGTCTTCGGAATATGTCGCAAATATGTTTCCATCCCTCCCAATAGTATTCGACTTCGCGGACTTTGCTTCGACCCAGACAAAAGTCTCTTCGGACAGCCAGCTATTCATCAAGCTTATCCAGCGCGTGCGACAAGATGCCACCGAAGCTTCACGATTATATATTACACATGCTGTTACCAATTATCTGGAGTCTTGGCCTGATAAAAAGACATGGATCGACACAGTCCTGCTGGATGTTCAACAAGCACTCAACGATATAGGAGTGTATGTGGACACCGTGCGCGTATCCGGAGATGATGGAAGTGCTGCCAGCCTGAGGCGTAAATTCGAATGGATTCTGTCGCATCACAAAAGGCTCATAAACAAGCAACAGTATCTCACGACATGCCATCAAAGCCTCGTGGCCACGATTCAATTGATGCAAAATGCAGAGATGAACTCAGCCTTCACAGGCCAAGATCCCGCGGTCTATGAAGCGCCAGCGCGACCTTGGGCGGGTCGGAATCAGGACAGCGTCATGAGAAGTCCTTATTCAAGGCAGAAGTTACGACATAACTCGAAGAATCTATCTTTACCCAGCATTACCGTTTCAGAGGTTGAAGGTAGTAAGGTTGAAGGTCTGTTACGCTTCTTGCACAACGTTACATATGCTGATACTTGTCCAGTGCCAGCGATCAATGATGTACCTGTTGAATTACCTGGAAGTACGCCTGATGACTTGCCCGACCCGCAGAACTGGGATCTATATGCACCACCGCGAGCGCGGTCGTTATCAGTAGGTGATTCACCAACTTCACCAACTGTACCGATCTCTCCGACCTCACCATTCCCTATCAATCAAGCTGCACATTTCGCGCCTCTGACCGCTGAGCCTCCACAAGCTTGGCCTGAACGATCTTCATCGCGTGTGCCAGCAAATGGGACGCCAATTCGGAAGTTCTTCGACCAAGTGCGACCCTTGCCAACAGCACCAATGCTTATGAGACAGCACCCATCTACGGTCCAACGACCGAGAGTATACTCCGACGAGGTTCAGCAATTCGAGCAGAAGGCACATACATCATTTGACCTCCATACTAGAGTAATGCCTACAGTGAGCGAGAAGCCTCTGGAACGATATGATACCACTGCTAGCGTACTTGTATCAAATGCTTCTACAGTACCTGTGTCAGCGAAGCGTTTCCGCCCCAGAGAAGTGAATGTACGGAAAACACTGTCAAAATCCCACTCCTTACCCAACGAGCTTCCACTCCTATCCAGTACAGGCTCGCTCATGGATGAATTGGCTCAATGGGTACTCCCGCCCGGTGCGCGCACTAGCACTCATAGTGCAGGTACCACCGGATCGTTGTCCACTGCTACGCCCGCTACCTCTGCAGGCTCGTCACCAATGTCGCCCGAGCAAGCCACAGATATTCCGATTGTCCTACACGACCCGGAACTACTCGTCATGTCACCAACAACGATTTCCGAGCCGACGAAGCCATCCGCAAACACCTACTCTCTGTTTCCCTCTCGGCCAAATACTCCAAGCTTACCTTCCAGGCCACCTCCGACTCTGCCCAGAATCGTACCACGTCTTGAGAACAACATTATAACGCAAACCATCCTAGAGGATAGCACGAGAAAGACAACTCCACCAGAAGTCGTTTTGCTCACCCTACCCCCGAGACCGCCTCAGAGGTCGCGGCAGACATCTCCTGCGAGATCCGAGTCCGAACTATCGGGATCCACCTCGGCTCCGACGCCTCCGCCAAGGTCGCCTCTACCACCTCTACCGCCGTCTCGCTCGGGCGATGAAAGATCGAGAGAAAGTTCGCCAATGCCTGGACCTCGGTCAAGACGGCGTTTGCTAACGGAAAACACGAGGAAGCTTCGAGGCGATACCAAAGGAGCAACGCAGACCGACCCAGCCGATGCACCAGCCGATCCCACCGAGCAAGCGCAGTCTCTACAGAATAAGAACGTCACGAATGAAATCGAAGCGTTCAAACCGAACGATGAGCCTGATCAAAAGGCCGTTAAAGCGACTACCGAATCCAAACTCTCCAATCAGGTAAAATTGAGACCTGTCGTGATGTCACCTCCACCAGACACTTCCAGAAAACCATTGCCGCCCACCCCATTTCCTGGCTCGGAGCATCAAAACGAGGAGCCCAATGAGAAGGACCCGGTAAGACCTATAACAGCACAGTCAAAGAGAAGAGAAATACATGCACGAAGGATGCAGCGTTCGTTCACTGACAGCTGAACGAGATGTGCATCGGAGACGGAGGAAATATACATTGTGAATACTTTTATTCTGTTTATATATTATTTCCAATCTATACGATTACGGAAAGGTCCGTTGCGACCTCAACAATATTCATGTTCAATAACTAAACTCGCCACCCTACTGGGGCGTACGAGCCAAGGCATTCGGAGTAGGCTTTCCCAATTTTAGTCTCGCAACGGACTTCGATGATACAATGCCCTCGGCGCTATCGCGTTGGGCACGCTTTGATTGGCCAATGTTTCCAGGGTGGCAGCTCAGTAAGCATCGCACTTACCGCATCATGAAACGTCTTTGGACCCCATTTCCTTTTCGGATTATCACCAGCGTTCCACTTTTAGATACGAAGGGATCGATAGAGCACTCACGCCTTGTCGAGAGCGAGCGGGTGGCACGTTGCATGGTTCAGAGGATTAGTACAAATACTAAGAAAACTCAAGGTATGGAGGAAAGGGTACGAATGGGACTTTCGTGTGAGTTCAGATGGATGGACTACCTACGGAGTACGAAAAATAGCGGGGGGCTAGTTAATCGATCGGTTTGACAGGTCGACTTGCGTTGCATCTCAATGATAGTACTACCGCACTTCGAGCCTCCCTCCGCTGCTTAGTTGGACACAGGTACACATCGATTACAGGGGCTGACAGTGGCTGCATTACATACCAGCCATGGCGTTAGCTACATTCAGCCCGTGCCCCCGTGATCGTCAGATTCGTCAAACATCTCAGCTCTCGCTTCCAAACTGTGCGGCCGTCATCAGGACGATATTCCGTATAACAAGTCCATGCGTGCTTCTTACAAATGGCTTGTCACCCACTTCTTGTAGAACTTTGCTCCGTTTCGCCCTTCTTCCACTCCTTTCTCCTGTTAGGGACCCTGTTGGGGCTCCTTAGCATACATTCGCTGTACTCACGATGCTGTCACTCGTTCAAGTTTTTGCTTTCTTTGCGTTATTACTTGGGATTTGGGGTTCGGATATCACGACGTATACGGATGCCCAATGCAAGGCGAGCTATAACAATCTGCATGTGGTTAATGGGTATCCGGATGGTGTTTGTACTCAGTTGAGTCTGAAGGGTAATGGGACTCCAAGGGCTCTTCAACTGGCGAGGCTGGACGACGGTTGCGCGGGTATGCATCATCGCACGCCTTGCATGTGGTGTTAGCTAACAATTCTACAGTCACGTTATATGGGGCAAACGAAGGACCATTGCCATGCTCGTCGTCACTAAAGATTGTGGCACAGATGGGCACTTGTTACAACGCTACATGGAAATATTACAGTGTCGACGGATGTCTTCCACAAGCAGCCTCATCCATCCTCCTTCCCACGGCGACACCGACACCAACGTTCTCACCAACACTAATAACAATTGCAACGTCAACTAACAGCTCGGCTCCAGCCACTACATCAGACATACCTTCAACACCAAGCCCCAAACACACAGGTGCCATTGTCGGAGGTATCACAGGTGGTGTTGCAAGCGTTGCCTTGGTTCTTGGTGTTATTATGTTCCTCCTTCGGCGACGCTACGTAGATAAACCGCTTCCACCTCCGCCTTCCTACGAGCTTTCGAATGACCATGCATTGATAGAAGCCGGACGTGGTTCAATCATGTCTCCCGAGAAGGCACATGTGGAGGTATTTGGGCACGAAGCGGCAAACGAGATTGGTCGAAACAGTGCATTCCAGTTCAGGGCGGAGTTACCTGGCGATTTCGCCTACGGGGACAAGAAAGCGCTTCATGAGTATGTTAGATTGCAAGAGAGGGACTCAACATGGATATAGCAATTTGCAAGCATTATGAAAACGACTTGGAATGTTCAATACATCGATTTTGGGGGATCTATCATCACGAATAAGTGGCGAACGTGAATGGAGCCGGAGTTTGATGCGGGAAGTTGTTCTTCAAGAAGGGATGCGAACACGATTATGGTATTGATGAGCTGATTTGGACTGATCTACGATAACCGTTCTTTTAGTTTGAGCTCCGAATTTATTTCCAGCCTTTCTCAAGCTCCAGCAAACCCACAGCATCCAAAACGCTATCTTACAGACCCTATAACCAAAATCCCGGCTCCCAAACAAATTTAATTGAAGTTTTCGAAAACATCTGAAGAATCCACTTCAAATCGAGCATCACCAAGATCTGGCTATCCAGTTCCTTTGCCTGCGTGATAGCCAGCCCTACATTTGCGGGGAAGTGCGATCCTTCCGAGGTTGGTAAGACGCACCGCTGTGAGGCTTCGGCGGAAATTGCCCAATTGGGAATGGCTACAATCTCAACCTCATAAGAGCGATTGCTCTCCTCCCACATCATCAACTACACTCTCATTTACCCACGAGCTCTTCATCCATATACCATGAACGGAACAGCAAAAGCATCATCGCACAGTAATGGCCATGTCAACGGCACCGGCAACGCGCCAATTAAACCTCGGCTCTTCTCCGTCGATATACCACCCTCACTTGATGAGTTCAAGAAGCTTACCACAGAGTCGAAACCAATCGACTACCCTCTTGCAGTATCCATCAAGGACAATGTCCCCGTATACATTCTCCCCGAGTTCGCCGCATTGACGCTTGAACAACGCTCAGCACTGCAAGATGAATGGTACCACGTCCTCCTTTCCGGTCCAGGGGTCTTTGTAACGAAGAGTCTGTACAAAGACACGTCCCTCATCGACAAAGTCAACGACATATATTCCGCAATCATTTCCGAAGAGAAGAAGATCACGGGAAAGCGCGGCGACCACTTCGCAGGATCCGGCGCCAACGACCGAATCTGGAACTCGTTTTCAAAGCACTGCCTCCAGGATTCCGACTCTTTTCTCGAGTACTATTCAAACCCATGGCTTCCGCTCATCTCTTCGGCATGGCTGGGTCCTCACCATCGCATCACGGCACAGGTCAACGTCGTCAAGCCCGGCGCAAAGGCACAAATTTCGCATCGTGACTACCATATCGGCTTCCAGGACAGCAAGTCGTGTGCGGGATTTCCAAAGGCTTTGCAGGTTGCATCGCAGTTTTTGACGCTGCAAGGCGCGGTTGCGCATTCGGACATGCCACTCGAGAGCGGGCCGACGCGACTGCTGCCCTTCAGTCAGATGTTTGAGGAAGGGTACATGGCATACCGCATCGCCGAGTTCCAGAACTATTTTTTGGAGAAACATGTCTCGTTGGCGCTCGAAAAGGGGGATGGGCTGTTCTTCAATCCTGCGCTGTTCCATGCCGCTGGCCAGAACGATTCGGAGTCCATCTTGCGTTCGGCGAATCTGCTGCAGATCTCTTCGGCCTTTGGAAAGCCGATGGAGATGATCGATACCTATCCGCTTATCGAAAGGACTTGGGACGGGCTGAGCGATAGGTATAAGAAGAGTGGTCTGAGCGAAGAGGTCAGAGCCTTTGTTGGTAACGTTGCAGAGGGCTATTCGTTCCCGACAAATCTAGATAGACGAGTTCCGGAGACTGCAGGTATGGCGCCAGAGAGCGAGCAATCTTTGCTCATAAAGGGCCTGGAGAGTGGAATGACCAAGGAGGAGATTTTGATGGAGGTACAGAAGATGAGAGACGAATCCCGTGCTTAGTTGGCGTCGATTGTTGATCCTATCATAGGAAGGATCCAGACCGAGCGAAATGTGAACACAAGATACCCAGTCTGAATATCATAGATATGTCACGTAGCCGTGACATATTACTGCCAATGTACCACGCCCACTATTCCTTGAATTCCCTCACAGCAGGCTTGTAAATCATTTCATTCCACACGACGATTGCGCGATGAAGTCACAACTCCCCTTCATATCCGCTGCGTAGACACATGTCGGGTATTATAAAGACCCCGCGACGAGCAACCGAGCACATCTTGTCCGCATCTCACCTATTTCCTCGGTTCACACCCCTTCTCCAACTCGATCGGTTGAACGGATGAGAACAGTCCTGGTACGTGCGGTGATACATATGATCAGACCATGATCCTGACCTCTGAATCACAATTCGGTGAAACACCCAGTCACTTCCAGATCTCCAGCCACGGAACGAACGTATTTATTAGAACGACCAACATCATCCCCGACGATCCCACCGTCATCCATCCCTTCTGCATCGACCGACGCCCGCCACGCCCAAACAATCCTCCGCAAAAGAGCCAAGCATGTGCGCACCGCGAGAAGCACAAACGAAAACCATGGAACCTCCACTCTACGCCATGATAAGCGACTTCCTCGATTCCTATCACCGCCTCGCGGGCTACTACGTCGATACAGTCACCGCCATCAAGCCGCTCCGCTTTTCCACCGTAGGCATGGCCACGGCTTCCGTGGATCAGCAAGCGCGAGCCATGGAGATCATGGCCCATGTAGAGCGACTTGAGGCCCATCTTGACGACTTCTATGCGCAAAATGCATGGGCCTATTCAACCGAAGCTGCTGCCATGATGGAAGAGCTCGACAAGATGCAGCTGCCGGGGTGCGAGCCGGGAATCATTGCACAGAGGTTCACCCAGTGTATGGGGGACGTTGATATAGCGCAGTACTATGCAAACGCCATACGCATGGTGTGGGGTAGGTTTGCTGTCGTAGGGGATAGGGTCGGTGAATTGGACGTGCCGGGATAAGTGGCAGTGAAGAGATGGAAAAGCGATTGTTTGTTTTACTACGTGCATACATTGAAGGAATGTATCGTGAGTGGAGGTGTTGTTGTTGCTGCTCTTTGTCAAGCGCTACATTCACTTGTGCGCAGCATTTCGTTGTTTGACCTGTCAGTTTTCAGGGATACGTACTCTTGATATGCAACTAAGTCGGTAGCCTCCCCTTCACATACTGCTCTGCGGCCATGGACACACAACCTACAAAATCAACATGAAGTCTTGTAAAATTGCTTTCAACGGTGACTTTCATACCGACTGACTGTTCTCCAAGTCCCTCGTACTTTCATTCCCGTGGCTGCTCCCTATCCCAATCCGTCACTGCGAATCCATCCATCACCCTTGCACGCAAACCTCTACTTCGACATACGTTTTGATCCACCCAGGCCAATTTCCCGAGGTGCATCGACCATCGCCCGCCCACAAAAAAAACCATGGCAGAAGCAACCGCCAATCTCCTCAACCTCGCCACCGAGCTCACGGCCTACTCCCACACCCTCCAAGAAATAAGCACCAGCCTCGACACCATCGCCAAAGCCCTCGAGACCGAAGCTGCAGACATTTCCGAAGAACGTGAGCGCCTCATCGAGCTCGCTGAAGATGCTGCAAAAGGCAACAGGATCAACGTTGACATCAAGGTCGGCGTCAAGACGGGAGGGGGAAATGCGATACCTACACGTCATCCGGATTGTGGAGTGTGTCAGTCTGAAGGAACGGAGCCCGCGCCCGTGCCACAGGTCACAGGTTCGCCTGCTGTGAGTCAGGTGAAGTCGGCGGTAAGTAGGGCTGCTTCGGAGGCGGGGAGTGCGGCAAGTTCGGTATCTGTGGCGGGAAGCAAAGTGAGTGGCAAGGCTGGATCAGTTGCGGGAAGTAAGATGGGGAGCAATGCTGGCTCGAACGGTGGGGGGAGTGGTGCTTGGGGCCCAGGATGGGGCGCTGGGGATACCGCTCATGCTTCCTTCAACATTCACTGGGGATCGCCGATCGGAAAGAAGTGAGATTTCCTGACTTTATTGTTGGAGTGCCAATGGATGATTGGCTTTTGGGAGTCCCTTGATCACGTCGATGGCTGGATGATGTATCGTGATTTTCTGTAGAAATATCCAAACCTTCTCTCTACTCGTCCCCCTTCTTCGTCTGCTCTTCCACCCTCTTCCTCTCCAACTCTCTGACCTTCTCCGGCGGACTATCCTCGATCAGATCCGAGTCATCGCTCAGCCCGCTCCACTTGGGCAGACCGTCCGGGATATCCATGACACGCTGGCCATAAAACATGTGGCACCTCGGCTTGAAGGCGGCCTTGTCTTCATCCGTCTTGAGGTGGACGAGCGAGGGGAAGAGCAGGATCATGTTGCGGCCTTCGTCCATGATGGGGGAGTGGCAGTAGGAGCAGCGCACCTTGCAGGGCAGTTTGTGCTCGATGGACTTGGAGGTTGGGTCGTACCACTCCAGGTCGTGGTGGCCGTTTGTGAAGTTGATGTCCGTCTTGTGGAAGATGGCGGCCCACTGGAAGGGTGCGGCTGTTGTGGCCATTGTTAATCCAAAGCGACCTTGTATTTCCCTACCCGTCCTGTGATGATGATGTGTGGAGTTGACATACCATGCTGTGTTTGGCAGGTAGTGCAATGACACAACTTGCTATCCAACGGCTCTCTCCTACTTAACTGATACTTGACCTTTCCACAGTGACAATTGGCTTCGTACCTGACATCAAAGTCTTCGTTTTTTTCGTGGATGCGGTACGGCGGGCGTTGTTTCCATTCGGAGATACCAGTTGTAGATTCGCCGCGTGCTTGATTCTTGTCCATCTTGATCGGTGTTGCTGTTGGTTGGGAGGAGGAGAGGAAGAGTTTGATCGTGTGTGAAGATATGAGTTGGGGGCGTACGCGTGATAGAGCTGGAGACGCGGTGAGTGGCAGCCGACGAGCAATCGAAGGGAGGGACATGAAGTACTTATTTGCAAGTCGTCGTTGAAACGGACGGATCCTAGAAGGTCGACATGCAATGATCATTTTGTAGTAAGAATTCTTTACACGTGTCGTAATGGACACAACGTGAAAGTGCCAATGCGTTATGCTGAAGCGCTCAGCTAACGTATAGTTGACGTCACCATGAATTGATTCGCACTAGTGGCCTCCTATCGCGAGACTCAGTGATCATCGAGATCAGCATCTGGTCTCAAGTGACCCTACCACGACCACCCAAAGTCTTTGGTACTGTACAATATGCAATGCTCGCAACAAGAATTTCACCCGCCCAGTCCAAGTCAAGTCAACCCGCTAGAACGCTCGATATGACCAAAAACACACACACACACACGGGAGGGCTATGAATCGTAATCACCCGATCTTGAGCAACTTCTGCGCCTCTCTTGTCGAGAGCCCGAATACGTTGATGAGGTAGTCGAGCCTGCATCTCATTAGCCCGAATGCTGGATAACGCTGGATAATAGTGCAGATACTCACTTGATATCGCCCGCTATCCTCCTCTTGACAGCCTCAAATTCGACCTCGGCCTTTTCCCTTGCAGCCTCCTGCTGTCTAGAGTTTATTGTCTTCACGCGAATCTTGAACTTTCCGCTGACAGGCCTGTGGTCAGATACTTTCACGCAGTCATGCCGCCGATAGTCGAGCTGCTTGATCCTGCCCATGCCACGATAGAGTAAACGATCGCACCAGGCAGGCGATCGCTTCTTCTCCGAAGTATCGTATGTGTCCGTGCCCACGTCGTACTTGTAGGTCGGCGCGAATGTGATGGGCGCTTCGTTGAAGGCTCGCAGTCGCAAACCAGGGTTACGTTTACGGGAAAGGAGCAGCTGGTCGCGGTCCAGAAGCTTGGGAAGGTTGCCTTGCTTGACTGCGCTGATGACCGAATCTCGGGTCATGGAGTCGATGCGGTAGTTGAGGTCGCCATTGAGGACGCAAATCTCGTGGTCCAATATCATGGACCCATCCCCACCTCCAACGAAAAAGTTGGCACAGTCAGCTGGCGAGCGATTGTGTGGCAACGGCGCTGCCTCCATAATGGCAGCGGCATCGTTATTTCGATGCATCGTCTGCGTCTGCCCGGCTGCGAGATGGCAATTGATGAAGCAGAGAGAAGAGTCGTCGATGAAGAAGCGAACCACCAAAGCTCCCTTGTTGCCAACGCGACCGCTGAAACCGAGCTTGATCTCCGCACCGGCGACGTCGCGGACCTTGGTGCGCTCCGAGGCCTTGATAAAGATGCATGTAAACAGACCGACCAAGTTGGCGGTGTGAAGCAGGGTGTAATTTTGACGCGGGCAATATTCGTCGAGCACACGGACGAGGTAGTCGCGCCATGCCCGATACTGATGCGACATGTGTTCGTGTTCGGAGGCTTCCTTGCTCTTCTTCTTCTTGAAGAAACTCTTTGCCGTGATCTTCTTGTCTTCCAAATCCACCAGCTCCTGGAAGCCGAAGACCATGATATCTGGAGGATCTTCGGGTTGCAACAGCTCCCGGAAGAAGTTCTGATCTTGGTCTTTATGCCGTAGCGTGGTGGGTTTCACCGCACCTGCGTTCCAAGTCATGACTCTTACCGACAGCTCTCGGAACTCACAGTAGTCGGAATCGTGCTGCTGCATTTGAGTTTCTGCGGCTTGTCAGCGATTGTTCTTGGAAGAAGAGGTCGCACAAACTCACCTAGCCAGTCGTTTCTGAGCATGCCGTCCCATATACGCAACAAATTGTCGGTGCCGAGCGATGCAACCTGCAGCCTGTCCAACTTCCAGATGCTCGTGCGGTCGGCAAGGATTCCAGCAATCGGCTTCTTCTCGTGCGCCTTCCAGTCTTTCAAGACTCTCCATGGCGTGGTGGAGGTATCGTAGACGTAGATCATCCCCGTGCTGTAACCAGCCCAGAGATAGTCGCCAACGCCCACCAACGAGCTGATCTTGTAAAGACTGACATTGACAACGCCCAAGCAATCAAGCCCCTTCTTCGAGTAAATAATGACCTTCCCATCCGTATGCCCGAAGTAGATGCGGTCGGGCTGACTGCTGAGAATGGCCCCGGATGTGACATCTCCCGCGGTGGGTTGCGAGATGATGCTCTTGGACATCTGCTGAAAGTAACTGTCGTCATCCGTCCTGTTGTACACCCGAATATCCTTTGTGAAGGCGACCCACAGCTGTGATCCGGAGATGATGGAAAACGTGTGGCCTCTGGGTATGCGGAATGTAAACGGGGTTTGCTGGAGAGTCGGGTGTCCGAGTTCGTCTGGTGGCCAGATATGCAGCGTGCCTTCATCGTCCAACGACCACATCTCCGACGCATACCGGAATATTTTCATGACGGTCGCTCCTCTGTGCGCATTCGTCTTGGTGCAAATCACACTTTGTGTTGGTATGTCGACCTCGAGCATCTCGCCAGCGCTGGTGCCAAGCCATAGCCGTTTTCCTTCATCTTCCACATCTTTCGCAGGTCGAAATGCCACGGCAGTCGCCTTGACGGTATCGCCGTGGCTGAGGCTGACGAGCAGCCGTCCGTTCAGCACGTTCCACACATTCGTCACGTAACCCGTAGTGCATATGTACTCGCCACATATGGCGAAAAGCTTCGTCTCGTATCCTGTGGGAATCATGTTCGTACCCTTGTCGAAAATGGGCGGTCTTCGGTTGGCGTGGGACGAGTCCGGATAGTCCGTCAACGAAGGTTCCGACCTGTCATTCATGGAATCCATGTCGTCGGAATCGTAGTTGTACGGCTGCTGAACCTGCGCCGGAACCGGGGTCGGCCTCGTCATCTCCCCCGATCTTCTGAACTCGCCAGAGTTGCGCGGTGGAGGAGGCTTCGGAGGCTCCAACGATTTGCCGGAATGTGCGGATAGGACGTTTGCGGTCGATGTCCTCCTCGGGGGAGCCGGCAGGAACCGGTCGTGACCGCCTATCCCAAGACCCGATGGACGGAACGTATCCAATGACCGCCGGACCGGAGGCTCGGGCGGAATAGGTCGCTGTATCACCACACTCTTGCGCAGATCGAAGTTGTCCCTTTCTCGCCTCACGGGAAGAACGGGCCTGTCTTCGGGACGATCGCTCGGTAGTTGCTGTTTCGGTGGAGGGGCTGCTTTCAACGGTTGGGTCCCTACTATAGACCGCGGATCCGACGAAGGCACCTTGTCCGCTACGGAGTGATGGAGGGGCGGAGGGGGGAAATAACCATCCCTCGGAGCTCGACTCTGGGTTCTCGCGTGACGGGCTTGCGTGGGCACCACCTCCTCTCTCTGCGGGCTGCCCTCATGGCTGCCGGGTGGGGTACTGAACGGTGATACTCGATCGTGGCCGTCCGCATCGTGATCCGGGGCCAGCGTGGACCTCGATGCGGGCTCCATGGGGGGCAGCTTGCTCAGCATCTTCGGCTTCCCTGCGCGGTTGATGGGAGGGGGCACGGGCGGAGCAGACGCGAGAGGCCGTTCGAACGACACACTCTTGCGCGGATCCGCAGAAGGGCCGGCGGCCGGGTTGGCGGGAAGGACGGGCTTGGAATCGGGGCCGGGCGTGGTCTGCCGACTGGGCATCTTGAGGTTCTTCGCGCCATTGGATGGGAGATTGTGCACGGGAGGCTCCTCGGTCCTCGGCGGGGATGTGGGCGATACCACGGCCAGCTTGGGAGGGGAGCGGGTGGGCGAGGGCGGCGTGTTGTAGGCCACCATGGACGTCGGGCGGGCCTTGGGGGTGCTCCAGGGCGCCCGCGGCAGGCCTCCCCGCGGCGTCACCGAACCAGTCCCGCTGTAGTCCAATACGCTCGGCGACGACGCGCGTGCCCCGTTCTCCCGGGCGATGTCCAGCGACATGCGCCCGTCGCTCCTCCGGTCATGGTCGACGGCCGAGGGCGAGGGCTGGCGCGGCGTCGCGGGGGGGTTCGCCCTGTTCGCCTTGTTCGCATTGAGCATGTTCTCGAAATGGCTGCGGAGGGAGGACACGGGCTTCTGCGTACGCCTTGTCAGCGGCCGCACACGCATTCGCACGCGGATTCCGAGCCGGGGCTGCTTACGATGGACGAGCCGTCCGTGTTCCCGTCGCCGGAGCGCTCCATGATGTGTGCCTCCCTGTCAACCAACGTCTGGTTCTGCTTTGGGGATGCTCATCGACCGCCGTGGAGCGGTTCCCATTGAGCGTGGCCCGCAAGGGTGGAAGAATGCACTGTCCAGCTGCACAGCGGGCAAACGATGGAAAGAATGGTGGCAGCGAAGGGGGCTGTCAAGGGGGGAGGGAAGGGGAGTGAGTGCGGCGGGCGTGTGGGTCAACAGGACGGACTGACTGTGTGTGGCCGTGGCTGACGACGACGTATATGCCTGCATGACTCTCTGCGCTGCCCGCCCCATCATCATCGCCCAGGCACCGAGTAAACAAAACACCAAACACAGACACACACAGACACAGACACAGACACAGACACACACAGACACACAAACACACACACCCCCCCCCCAACTGCACGCAGCACGCCTCGACAGCACGCCATGTGGTACGCTGGCGACTTTCACCCCGCCATCCGCAGGACCTCCGCTAATTCTCCGCAGCAAGCACGTCCTCAACGCCCAAGTCGCCATCCGCGCGCCATGCTGTGAGTGCCCGCAGCCACCGACCGTCGCAGGACGGGCAGTAACAATCTAGGCCGGAAATGGTTCGACTGCGCCGAGTGCCACCTGGACAGCGCCGACCACGAGCTGCAGCAGACCTTCGAGATGATCTTCGCCTGCAAGAAGTGCAAGAAGTGCTTCCGCAAGGATGCGCGCGAGTTTGAGGATGCGTACGGAACACCACCACCACACAGGGAGCCATGGGCCGGCCGCTAAGAGTGCGACAGCGACGAGTACTGCCCGCACTGCGACAACCACTTTGTGCTCAACGCACTCACGCCAAAGGCATCGCTGCAGGTCGAGAGTGAGGACGTGCGCAAGGACGCGAGGATGCTCAAGGACGATCGCGTGCGGGGCGAGGAGCAGCAGTCGATATTCAACATCAAGGACGCCCCGCACCGCCTGGGCTGACCATGGCCAGGGACGAGCATGGGAGGAGGATCGAGGGAGCATGGAGGGAACATGGAGGGAACATGGAGGGGGAGCATGGAGGGGGAGCATGCAAGGGCAGCGAGCATACGAGAGTTGCTCCGGACCTGTGCTGGAGACGCCATGTTATTATGACCAACACTCTGTACCCTACAGATTCCAGCCATCCATCTACCTCCAGGACGCCGCCGATGCTCGTGATCCGTCATCAATCAATCATCATTTGTTCATGCTCCCGACCCCGAGCCCTCGCCGGCCGGCCGCGCGGGAATGGACGTGGTTCCGCCAGCGCCGCGACCCGGCCTCCTGTTCGCCGCCTCCTCCTGCTTCTCCGTGTTGATGCTCTCCACGTACTTTTCAATCTCCTCCACCGGCAGCAGCTCGAGCGGCTTGCCGGGGGCCGTGATGGCAATCTCAATGTTCTTTGCGCCCGTCTGCACCACCTCCAGCAGCGACTTGACCGTCAGCTTGATCGTCTCTTCCCGATCCATGCCGTCCTTGTGGTTGCGCTCGAGGAACTCCCTGACCGTCTTGCTCGACCGGCCGATTGCGTTTGCTTTCCTGTTCCCAAGTTAGACATGCAACCGTCTCCTCACTTGGCTATCCTGGCACGTACCAGGCCGAGTAGATGCCCGAAGGCTCCGTCTGGTACAGCCGCGGGGTCTTGTCGTTGGGGTCGAAGCCCACAATCAGCGTGCTGATGCCGAACGGCCGCACACCGCCGCTCTGCGTGTACCGCTGCTGCACACCGGCCACGTATTTTGTGATGTACTCTATCGACACGGGGTCCTCGACCGTCAGGCGATGTGACTGTGCCTCCAAGCGCGCCTTGTCCACGAGAATGCGGGCATCGGCGTTCAGGCCGGCGAAAGCGAGGGCGACGTGGGTATCGACGAGGCAGATCTTGGAGGGCGTAATTCGCGTGTCTTGCAGTTTCATTGCCGAGCGCTTCTCACAGCCGAGGACCACGATGTCTTTGCCCTTGACACCCACGGCGCAGGTACCTGCATACGTCAGACCCGCATGCTGAAATGGACGTCACAAAACCGGCTCACCTCGCTTTACAGCTTCCAACGCATACTCGACCTGGAAGACGTGTCCATCGGGACTGAACACTGGTCACGCGTCAGCGGCAAGCTCCGGTGATGTGCCCAAATATTGCCATGTACCTGAGAGAGCTCGATCGTAGCCGGATGCCATGGTGGATGTTCAGGTGGCACAATTACTATCTTCCGATGCGAAGGAAAGGGAGCGTATAGGGCAAGATGGGGAGAAGAGGAGCTGAGGAGCTGATGGCGGTAGTTTGGAGATCGAACTGATCGTCGGAGCTGCGAGAGCTGCCGCGTTGTTGCTTCCACCTGAAATGCCAAGCCTGCCGTCACCCCCCTGCCCTTCCAGCACCTTGGCGTGATTAGGTCAGCACAGCTTGGGAGTTCTCTTCACTAGTGTCTTCGTGATTTCGCCCCAAGGCATTGAAAACGCTCCCCCACTCTTGACACTCCTTGGAATTTCTCTGTATTATTACCATGTCTTCCAGAATTGCCGCTGAGGCGAGGCGTGCAGCGCTGAAGTCACGACCGTCTCTATGCACCAGGACCCTTGGACCTTCTGCCCACGTGAGATGGACTACTGCTTCGGCAACGTCAGAGCCTCACCAACCGGATGCGAAAGGGACGGTAAAAGGCGCGGCGGCCCCGGCAAAAACGATCGAATTTACCTCGAAAAAGTAGGCCGACGATTCAATGCAGTGACGAATGCCACATTAATATGGCCTAGGTATCCTGAGATCAAGAGGGACTCCAGGTTTGCCCAACTGTCGCAGGAACATGTCAACTATTTCAAGGAATTGCTTGGCACAGAATCTGCGGTGGTGGACGGCGTGTCGAAAGATGCGTCCGATGACATCGAGCCGTTTAACAGTGACTGGATGCGCAAGTTCCGTGGCCACACAAAGCTGGTGCTCAAGCCTTCGTCCACCCAAGAAGTCAGCAGCATCTTGAAGCACTGCAATGAGAACATGCTCGCTGTGGTGCCTCAAGGCGGCAACACCGGCCTTGTAGGAGGCTCGGTGCCTGTATTCGACGAGATCGTCATCTC
Organism: Corynespora olivacea; assembly: GCA_019202945.1. Lineage (NCBI taxonomy): Eukaryota > Fungi > Ascomycota > Dothideomycetes > Pleosporales > Corynesporascaceae > Corynespora > Corynespora olivacea. The sequence goes on from JAGQEM010000105.1 coordinate 93,496, forward strand.
CATGCAAAAGATGAACAAGATCAAGTCATTCGACGATGTGTCTGGTATCCTGGTAGCCGATGCAGGTGTCATCCTCGAGGTTGCCGATAACTACCTGGCCGAGAGGAACCACATTTTCCCGTTGGATCTCGGAGCCAAAGGTTCGTGCCATATCGGAGGCAATGTGGCGACGAACGCTGGCGGCCTGCGACTCCTTCGCTACGGTAGTCTCCATGGAAGCGTTCTGGGTATCGAAGCCGTGCTACCAGACGGACGTATAATGAACGACCTGTTAACGCTGAGGAAGAACAATACCGGGTACGATCTAAAGCAGCTCTTCATCGGCGGTGAGGGCACACTCGGCATCATCACAGCTGTCTCGGTCATTTGTCCGCGACGATCTCCTGCGGTGAATGTTGCCTACTTCGGCTTGGAGAGCTTCGACCACCTGCAAAGGGCATTCCGCGCTGCCAAAAGTCAGCTTTCGGAGATATTGTCCGCTTTTGAGATGATGGATGGACGCACGCAGAAGATGCTGAAGGACGTGACAGGCAGGAGGATGCCGTTGGAGGGAGAACACCCATTCTACTGCTTGATCGAGACGAGCGGATCAAACATAGACCACGACAGCGAAGTCTGTACGCTCCACCAGTCGAGAAGTCTTCGCTGACCCATGTAGAAACTGCAAGCCTTCCTCGAGCACGTCATGGAGACGGAAATCGTCTCTGATGGCGTTCTTTCGGAGAATCAAACCCAATCAGCCCAGCTCTGGTCATGCCGTGAAGGCATCACCGAAATCTTGGGACATTGGGGTGGCGTGTACAAATATGACCTCTCGCTACCGATTGCCGACCTCTATGCTCTGGTCGATGATACTCGTGAACGTCTAACCCAAGCTGGCTTCGTCGGAGACGACGAATCACATCCCGTTGTGGATGTGGTAGGGTACGGCCACATGGGCGACGCGAACCTGCATCTCAACATCCCCGTAAGGCGGTTCGACAAGGAGGTTGAGAAGACCATCGAGCCATGGGTGTACGAATGGGTGCAGAAGAGGAACGGCAGTATCAGCGCCGAGCATGGTCTGGGCGTTACCAAGAAACCCTATATTGGATACAGCAGAGACGACGGTATGATCGAGATGATGAAGCAGGTTAAGAATCTGTACGATCCGGTAAGTCTTCCTTTCCTACTTCTGGAAAGCGTAGTATGTGTAGCTGATCATGGTAGAACGGCATCATGAACCCGTACAAGTACATATAGAGTCCGAGAAATGTATTACTAGCCGTGTCTTTCCGAAAGGTCGGTCCTTTACTTTCCACCGCCTGTTGCCTTCCTTTCGAGAAGTCGTCCGGCGTTCTCCTCATAGATTGCTCTCCTCTCTTCCTCCCCAAACAAGTTCTCCAACCCATCCCTCATCCTCTCTCCCAACATGACCACTGCTCCTTTGTGGGTAAAAGGAAAGTCGCTTCCATACAGCAATCTCTTGAACGAGATATCCCACCCTTCAACAAACGCTTTCAGCTGGCCTCTTCCTCCACTTTCACCGTCGAAGATCATCCCCGTCAAGTCAAAATAGAACTGTTCCTGCATCTGTTCCCGGACCGTTTTCGGGTCCAGTCGGGTCACACCTGGCACCAAGTTGCCGAATATGGAGAAGCGGGTGATCAACGGTGGCAGGGTGCCTCCGACGTGAGAAACAATGAATTTCAAACTGGAATAGCGAGACACGGACCCGGAGTAGAAGAGATTGATCACCGCGCGGGAGGTGTCAAAGAAGAATTCAAAAATGGGGACTGGGTATCTGGAACCGAAGGGAAGTGCAGACGTGCTTTCTTCGTGGGCGTCGACGCCGTCGCTGGGTGTGCAGGGACATGTAGGATGCAAGAACAAGGTTGCTCCAATCGCATTCAGCTTGTCAAAGACAGGATCGAATGCGGCGTCTCCGATGTACAGGCCGTGATAGTTCGTCATCAACGCGAAGCCATCGCATCCGTCTGCCACCGCGCGATCGATTTCCTCCAATGCGTCCTCGACATGCGGTAGCGGTAGCGAAGCCCAAAAGCCGAATTTGTCCGGATGTCTCCGCTTCAGGTCCGCGGCGTACGCATTGCATTTCCTTGTCAAGTCTTTCCTTGCCGTTGGATTGCTTGGGTAGAGGTGCGTTCCCGGCGAAGAGAGGGAGAGGATCGATTTGGTCACGTTCGCACTCTCCATCATCTCGAGGTGCGCTTCCGGTGACCAGGGTGGTATTGCGGGCATGCCATCCGGATTCGAGTGGCCTGTGGATTGGAGGGCGTCGCGGTAGAAAGGTGGGAGGAAGTGAGAGTGGACATCGATCTTGGGTGGGAGTGTGGAAGACATGATAGAATGGGCGAAGAAGAGATGAGAGGATGAGAGGATGGTGCAATACGTGGAAATGGATCAGGTCGAGAATACTGCCACGGCCCGTATATGCAGATGATGTCGGTACCCCACCGGCCGAACCTACTACATACTATACAACCATTTCAGAATGCAAGGGGGCGACGAAGCCGAAGTGTCCGAGAACATGGGTCAATACGCCCACACCCACGCCCACACCACACGCACACGCACACGAAGAATCCCATCCCAAAGCATATCCCTCACGCACAACGACGGCCGCATACGGCATGTGGCGCCGGCATGTGTGGCGTCATCGGATCGGTTTAGGAAAGGCAAACCCGACCGACGATCGCCTGCCCCACATTGCTGGCTTGCACGCATGCGACACCTTTTTGACCAAAACACCCACTTTCTCTGCCATGAGTGCACTTGTCTCTCCACACGACAGAACCACAGCCCAGCATGATGGAGAAGATTACGGATAAGATCAATGCGTTGCCGGAGGGCGCGAACTACTTTTCGCTGGAGTTCTTTCCGCCGAAGACGCAGATGGTGAGTCCTTGCGGGGGGTGGGATTCGTGCATGGAGAGCAATCAAAAGAGTTCACGGGCGATCCGAGGCTGATGGCAGTGGTGATGGTCATGGCACTGATAGGTCATCATAGGGATTTGCAAATCTTCAATCTCGTCTCGAACGCATGTCGCAGGCCCTCCGTCCCCTCTTTGTAACCGTAACATGGGGCGCCGGCGGCTCCACTGCCACCAAATCGCTCGAACTCGCCGAAATCTGTCAGCGCCAGCTTGGCCTCACGACATGTCTGCACCTGACTTGCACGAACATGAGTCGGTCGCTCATCGACGAGGCGCTCGAGCAGGCGAAGGTGTTGGGGATCCGCAACATATTGGCGTTGCGGGGCGATGCTCCCCGCAGTGAAGAGTACAGGGACGAGGGCCAGGCGCCCGAAGAGGACTCGAACAAGGACTTCACGTGGGCCATTGACCTCGTGAGGTATATCCGGAAGCAGTACGGGGATTACTTTTGTATCGGAGTCGCCGCGTATCCCGAGGGGCATAGCGATGAGAGTCATCCGGAGCATCAGGATTCGAAGACCGACTTACCGTATCTGGTGGAGAAGACGAAGGCGGGTGCCGATTTTATCATGACGCAGCTTTTCTTCGATGTAGAGGCTTACGATGGGTGGGAGAAGAGGTTGAGGGAGCACGAGAGTGGCGCGTTCAAGACGATACCGATAATACCGGGTCTGCTGCCGATACAGAGTTACAATATTTTGAGAAGGGTCACGAAGCTTTCGCATGCGAAGCTGCCGGCAGACCTGCTGAGTCGGTTGGATGCGGTCAAGACGGACGATGAGCTGGTGAAGCAGGTGGGTGTCCAGATCTTGGGACAGATCGTGGAGCATCTCAAGAAGACACCCAGCCCGACACGGAGAGGCTTCCACTTCTACACGTTGAATCTCGAAAAGGCCGTTTCGCATATACTGGAAGACTGCAATCTGATTCCCCAAGCCTTCTTCGAAGACAACGAGGAGGCCATCGAAACCACACCCGCAATCAACCTTACCCCACCCGAAGGCGCCCTGAACATAAGAAACCGCCGCCGTCTTTCGTCCATAAACTCCGGTCCACACAACCGTGTCATCATCTCCCATCCCTCCATCTCCAAATCCAGCAATCCCTCTTACGAAGCTCCCGAAACCGAAGCTGGCGTCCCCAAAGGCCCCATGAACACGCGCGCAAACACTCTCGCCATCTCAGAGGGCGAAGGCTCTCTAGGACGAGAAGCGACGTGGGATGACTTCCCCAACGGGCGATGGGGTGACGCGCGATCTCCTGCTTTCGGTGAAATCGATGGATATGGACCGACACTGCACGTCAGCACCGCGCAGGCGCTCAAACTCTGGGGTCATCCGGTGGAGAGGGACGATGTGTCGAGATTATTCAAGCGGCATATTGAAGGGGACCTCGACGCTATACCCTGGAGCGAACAAGGCCTCTCGCCGGAGACGAGCACCATCAGCGCCGAACTGCTGGCGCTCAACTCAAAGGGCTGGTGGACGGTCGCCTCTCAACCCGCCGTCAACGGACTTGCCTCCACCGACCCAGTCTTTGGCTGGGGACCCAAGAACGGCTTCGTGTTCCAGAAACCCTTCGTCGAATTCTTCATCCCATCAGCCGACTGGGAAGCCCTGCAGCCCCGCCTCAAAGCGCACGAACAGATTACCTATTTCGCCTCGAACGCCAAAGGAGACTTTGAAGCGAGCTCGGAGCATGGTGTCAATCCAGTGACGTGGGGAACGTTTGCGGGGAAGGAAATCGTCACGCCGACCATCATCGAGGGCGTCAGTTTTCGCAGTTGGAGCGAGGAGTCGTATAGCATTTGGAGGGAGTGGAGGCGGATTTATCCTCCCAAGAGTCAGAGCAGCAGGTTGCTGGGCCAGCTGAGGGAGGATATGTGGCTTGTTAATGTCATTTGGGGGGATTATGTCGAGGGGGATGGGCTGTGGAAGTTTTTGGCCGAGTAAATGGGAGGGAGGGAGAGAGGTATGATGTGCGTGTGGTATAAAGAGGCATGTTTGGGCCATTCTCTCGGATATCATGGCGTCGGCTACGAATATCAAGTTTGACATGGACTGTCTGTCGCTCTGCAAGCGTTCGCATCCGTCATCCTCACAATGTCCTGCCCGGGTGATATGGCTGAGTTTATCTAACCACATAGTCCATAGCAGGCCAAGGCGATCGAAGCATGGACCCTTAATATTATGTCGTATCTATAGACTTGTAAGCGCGTTTTTGGGTGGCGGCAGGCCAACCTGACCTGGGATTTACCTCGACTGACCTGAGATTTACCTCGATTGACCTGAAATTTACCTCGGTTGACCTGAGATTTATTTCAGTTGACCTGGGGTTTGGGTTAGCGTAGGGCTAGACAGATATAGCTAGGATGCTACGTTATCAAGTGAAACATGTTTGTAACATGTTCTAAAGTATCCAATTGAAGATAGGTTTTCTAAAATCTATAGTAGGAATACGTTAGAAACACGTCAGAGA